>JABXWE010013985.1:0-16736 GCA_014611495.1 Limonius californicus
ATTTTTTCTGCTCTTCTTTTTTTCAAGGCGTTTTCTTTTGTAGAAAGCTGCTGCTCTTAACTTATGCAGTTTGTCATCGGTTTCCACTTTCTTCAACTGCTCTTTTAATCTCTCTTCTTCTTCAGTGCCTGCTTGAACCACACTCAGTTTGATTCCAATAATGCTACTTGTATTTTTGATGCATCGCAACTACTGCAGGTGTCCGATCGTGGGTAACCAAATCCAATATTAAAATCTTTCAGAAAAATGTTTCTGTATGTTTCATAAGATACCGGTTTCGTCAGACGATTTTCTTCAGCATACATTCGATACATTTTTTTAACATTTAAAGTTTCGGGCAAATAGATTCTCCTCGAATCTTTTAAACTATAATGAGATTTCCGACCTTTAAAACTCTTTATATGATTATGTATACTCTTCAATCTTTCCTGAGAAAGTTTGTGAGGCCTCATATATGTTGGTAGATTTTCGTTACCTGCTTCAAGTAGGTCTTCTTATATATGTTAATATTCCAAATTTTTGCTAAATTTAGTAATTTGAATTTTATGGCTGCCTCTCCTAGATTCTGTATTATTCTAACGATCTTATCTGACAATAATATCTAAGACTACAAGGCTACAATCTGTATATCAGCAAAGGGAAACGGATTGTTATCGTAACTAAGCGCGAGAACAGAGTGTAAAGTGTGTGTAGTGAGATACGTGCGAAAAACAGTGAAAATTAATAGTTATAAGGTGGTTTATTAGTAATAAAGCTAACTTAAAGCGCGAAACTCAGGCGACGTGTAGGAAACGAGGTCGCGGACACCGCGCCGGGCGAAGTGTGATATAATGAAAACGAAGATGAATGAAATCAGAAATAACACGGATGAGAACAGAAAATTACGAAAGGAAATGAGAGAGACGGAAGAGAAATGGGAAACCGAGAAAAAGGAACTAGTAGGTAGAATTGAACAACTATAAAGTAAATGGGAAAGGGCAGAAAAAGAAAAACGCAGATGTAATATAGTAGTGAAGGGGGTAAAATGAGGAAGAAGCAAAAGAAAAAGCAGCAAAACAGTTTCTGTTAGACAAACTGGGAGTGGAGGTAGAGGTTAACAAAGTGATCGACATAAATAAAAACGGGAAAACGGTAAACATTTTAGAGATGGGAGACTGGAACAAAAAACAAAAAGTAATGATGAACAAAAATAAGCTAAAAGGTTCAAGGATTTACATCGAAAACAATTTGACGCTAAAAGAAAGAGAGATACAGGCGGAAATCACAAAAATGGGGAAAGAAGAGACAAGCAAAGGACATAAAACGAAGATAGGTTACAAGAAGATTACAATCGACGGTGTAGAATATCTCTGGGACGAAGGAGCAAAGGGGGTTAAAGAAAAGAAAAATGAGGAAAATACAAAAAAACAGAATCAAGAAAGGGACGGTGTAGCACTATGACGAATACAGCAATGGACAGGGACAATGAGAATAACTATGCGAGGGTTGAGAAGGAAAAGCAATATACAGAGGAAATAAAGCAAATAAGCAAAGAAAATAATATAAAAATAGGCACATGGAATATAAAAGGATTAGCAGGGAAAGAAGTAGAATTAGTGGAGGAAATGGAAAAACAACAACTGGATTATTTGGGTATAACGCAAATAAAACGACATGGCGTATCTAGAATAACAAAAGGGTACTGGTTATAGTGGTCAGGAGTCGAACAAACGAAATGGGAATGTGAAGGGGTAGGATCAGTAATCAGCCCAAAAAATATAGAAAATGTAATAAAAGAAAATCTTGCGAATTCAAGGTTACTAAGAGTAGAACTGAGATTAACGACAACAGAAACATGGACAATAATAGTGGCACATGGGGTAAACGACAATGCAGCAAAGGTGGAGAAAGATAGTTTTTGGGAGAACTTACAAAAAGAAATAGACGCAAGCACATCAAAAATTATAATACTAGGAGATTTAAACGGAAGAGTTGGTAACAACGATAAAGGCATTGAGAGATATCTAGGGACACATGGAGAAGCAACGAGAAATGCTAATGGAAACAGAATGCTTGAACTATGCATAGAAAATGAGTTAGTGGTTACAAATTCCAAATTCCAACATAAGGAAATACAGAAATACACAGGTGAAGTGAAATCAAGGCAAGAGAAATCTATTATCGATTACTTTCTGGTACGGCAAGAGGATATGAGACAAATAGAAGATGTGATCGTGAGAAGAGGACCTGAGATAGGAAGCGACCACTACTTGCTAAAAATGATTATGAAGATAGAAAAAGAAAAACCAAAAAAGAAAAGAAGAAAGGTAATAAAGAAAAGTATTAGAGCGTACAGACTCAAAGAGGAAGAAGTATCGGGAAATAATAGAAAGGAAGCTGAGTAAAGGATTAGAAGAAAAAGGCGTGGTGAAAAATTGGAACACTCTAAAACAAAGCATATTAGAAGCAGCAGAAGAAAGCTGTAGGATAACAAAAGTGAGCAATCAGGATACAAAGAAAACGGCATGGAGGACAGAGGAAATAAAAGAAAAAGTGAAGCAGAAGAATGAAAACTGGAGGAAATATCTACAAACAAAGCAGAAAGAAGATTATGATAAATACAAGGACAAAAGAAAGGAAGTTAAAGATGAGGTAAAGAAAGCAAAACAGGAAGAATGGGTAAAAATTGGGAAAAGAATGAAGGACAATGATAGAGAAAACCAAAAACTGTTCTATAGCACTGTATAGCAATTGAGACAAAAAAGTACCAATCCCTTGAAAAACATCAGAAATGAACAAGCGGAAATAGTGGCGAAGGAAGAAGACATAATGGAACGATGGAGGAGACACTTTGAAGAGGTATCGGAAGACAGTGACTAAGAAACAGAAGAGAGTGATAACGAAACCGAACAAAACGGAATGAAAGCAAATTAAGGTATAGATACCGAGATGATATCAGAGATGGAACTGGAAGAGGCAATAAAAAAGATAAAATTAGGGAAAGCAGCCGGAAAAGATAAGATCTCGTCGGAAATGATAAAGTATATAGGAGAAGTAGGAAAAGGAAAAATCTTAACTTTAATGAATGACATAGTCAAATCAAAAAATGCACAAAAAGAATGGCAAACGAGGGTAATAGTACATCTGTAGAAAAAGGGCGATAGCAAGGAATGCAACAATTATAGAGGTATTACGTTATTAAGCATAGTAAGCAAAGTATGGGCCAGAATCTGAGAAACACGACTCAAAAATAAGTTAGAAGACACGATAGAGTGAGATAGACGATAGTCAGTGTTGATTTAGAAAAGGAAGAGGGGTGCAGGACAACATATTTATACTCAGACAAATGGCAGAGAAAGCAATAAATAAGGGAAGAGAGGTCCATTTGTGTTTTATAGACTTATGTAAAGCCTTCGACAGGATTAGAAGAAAAGATATATGGAAGATGTTATAGAATAGAGGTATAAATACAACAGAAATAGACATGGTCAAGAGTTTGTACAACAAAACAACAAATATAGTAAGAACGAGAAACGAGGAATCAACGGAATTTGTAACAACAAGAGGTTTAAGACAAGGATGTGTGCTGAGCCCGTTATTATTCGCACTAATTAAGGACGACGTAGTCAAGGAATGTAAAAAGATAACGAGGAAATATAAAATAGGAAGGCGGAGAATGGAAATGGTACAAATATCAGAGTAACTCTACGCGGATGACTTGGTAATTTTAGCAGAATCAGAAAGAGAGCTTCAATATAATGTGGACACATACATCAGGGAAATGCAGAAAGTAAAAATGAGAATTAATATAGGGAAGACAAAGACAATGATCGTGGGACCAACAGAAAGAAAACATGAAATAACAACAGGAGGAAAGACAGTAGAACAAGTCACTAACTTTAAATATTTAGGGTCATGCATTAGCAGTAACATAAAAATTGATGAGGAAATAAACGAACGCACAGCCGCAGGCGGAAAAATCTTTAATGCAATCAAAACTAGCTTCCTGGGTAAAGCGAATCTTGGTCAATTACAGACAAACAAAAGAAGAGAATCACAAGCACAGAAATGAGATTTTGGAGGAAAATAGAAGGAAAAACCAAACTGGATAGAATTAGAAATACAACTTATAGGGAACAACTGAAGGTGAAAGCGGTAGATGAAGTGGTAGCAGAAAGACAGTTAGGTTGGTTGGGGCATGCGTACCGAATGGGTGAGAATAGAATGGTAAAACAAATTCTAGAAGCAAGACCGGAAGGGAAAAACCGCGTAGGAAGACCAAGAAAGACATGGATTGGAGGTGTAAGAATAGCAGCGGAAGAAAGACGAATAAACTGGAACACAGTGAGACAAACTGCACAAGATAGGAAGGAGTGGAAGAAGAGGTGCCGGAAAAACAAAAATGGGGAAGGATGACAACCAACCGACACCAAGCCTTACACCGTCAAGGTAGAAAGGCTAAGGATTATGTATGTATGTATGTATGTATGCTTAGTATTAAGTTCTTGCCTTACCTACAACTTTTTCCGTTACACATTTTTTCTAAAGTCAATAATAACAGAGCCATAGGCACCAAACGAAATAACAAAAAAAAATATTTTTGCGAGATATCTAGTTAGCCATGCATCGTTTCCAAAAAACAAAAAGCTCATTAAATTGAGCTCGTAAAACTGCAATTCTTTCCCCATTTAATCATCTATCTCCGCTAGTTTCCGAGATCCCCATACTAAACATCGGAAAAAACTCACCCTGTATATATATATATATATATATATTGCATACAGGGTGTCTCATAAAGTATGGGCCAGCGTTTAGTTATAGATTCTTTAGGTTAAAATAAACCGATTAAACTTAATATACCTAGGTAGAAAGTCCTTCCTTAAGAAGTTAATTAGTTAATTTTTTATTTTTTCTTTTTATTGTAATTTCCACAAATCTAAAAATATTTCTTTTAAATTTGGTACACATACTTACCATTATGTAGTACAGTGACAGAACAATTTTCATAAACCAGACTTGACTGTAAGAGGCACTTAACCTACCACTTTAATTTTATATTTGCTTTAACTTTGCTATTAGTACATTTTAAAATTCTAGGTTATTTTCTGAAAGAGAATTAAAAAGTACAAAAATAAGGTAAGCTTAGTTCATACGGGTAAAGGCAGCCATTTGCTTTAAAATGCTTGTCCAAGTTTTGGGTTGTAGTTACGACGTGCAATTATCAGGTAGCCATGATCGCAAAAACAATGGGTAGTGCTTGTGACCTACAGTAAAGAACAATGCTAAGTCAATTAAATACTTGGTGTCATAGAAATTTAATTTTAATTTTTGTTTTGTGTTTACGAAAATGCCGCGACATAACGAATTCTCCAATGCTGAAATAAGAAATATGGTTTGCGTTTACGCTCAAGAAAGTTTTTGTGGTCGTGTTGCGGCAAGGAGATACTTGCAATTACATCCAAATAGGAAACAGCCGGATTACAAATTTTTTAGAAACCTTTACCTCCGATTAGGCGAAACAGGTTCATGTCGACCAAACGGTGACAATGGGCGTCCCAAATTGATAACTGTAGACCAGGAAAATAAAATTTTAGTCCGTGTTACAGAAAATCCAAAGATGAGTATACACGTCGCTTAGCTGTAGCTGTTGCGATCAGCAGAGCACCGGTCCACAGAATTTTACGAAAAGAAAAACCATTTCCGTATCACTTCACTCTTGTACAAAATTTATTATTAAATGATCTTTCAACCAGATTACACAATAAACACAACGCTGTTTAGCGATGAAGTTACTTTTACCCGCAATTGAGTTTTTAACTGGAGGGAAATCGAAAATCCGCCTCATCCAAGGGAGGAGCATTTCAACATGAATTCTCCATCAGTGTTTGGTGTGGTATCATAGGAAACTGTTTCATACGCCCATTCGAACTTCCACCAAGACTCAATATCAATCTGTATTGGCAAATCTTGTGACTTTTGGTTTTATATTGGGTACAGTGACCATAAAGGCGGATCCAAGATCTTGGATATCCGTGATATGCATGGAGTACAATACAACAGCGCGATCAGCACCCATTATGCCCATTATTAAGGCAACCTAAATTAGGTTAGTTTAGTAAACTATAATAATGATCAAATTAAAAACAGATTTTACCTTTGTTGCCAGATATTTTTCATCTGGAGCTTCGGTTATGTTTTTTTAAGTTGTTCTGGAGTAAATGTCTTCCGTTTGAGGCATGCTCGTAGTTTCGCAAAAGTTTCTGCAGATCCTTGGTTATTTATATTGGGTGCACTTCTAAGCATGGAATCGAATGTCCACAACGATGAAGCTTTATATTTATTTGATAACTCATTAAAATATGCCGGAGGCACATTTTCTAAAAAGGATTTTACATTCTTGCTAGTGCACTAATCCATAAAATTTTTGCATGCCAGTTCATATTTTTGTGCAATTTTTTTTCTCATTCATTCTTACTACCCCCCCCCCGCCCGGAACCGCTTTCGCATTACTTCAGGGGGGTGCGGACATCCCTTACACACTAACCATTCATGCAACATGTACCCTAAACTTAACTAAGCGGAATGTGGCCGCCCCGGCTGAGATTCGAACGCCCCAGCGGATCGACTACATTTCGTGAGGCATCGAGTGGCAACGCGTTCCCGCACTACTCTATCGAGGCCCCCTGGTACAATTTATTAGGCAGCAGATTACGTGTTGTTATTTCGGCGGCTTTTCTTGCTTCTGGCAGTGTGCATATTTCTGATTCACTCTGCAAACTCATTTTTTTACTCACTTTAAATATTATTACTCGTTGTTCTAAAATTGCATTAACACAAACAATAATTGTTTGGCATTAGTCATATAATATCGCCTAACTAGATAACATTAATTCGATATTACTGTGGCAGTTCGATCGATAAACAGTCAGTTATGGTTCATAACTCACGCTAAATAGTTGTAAGTACCATTACTTGCTCAAAAGTAGTTGAACATGTATGTATAACGTAATAGGAGCGAATAAATATTTTAAACTATGCAACGTAAAAAAAGATAGAACTTTTGATTTCCACAGCCAAACTTTATAGAAAATTTTGTTAGTCGTACTGTATATGGAATACCTACTTCAACAAAAGACAAGCGTATTCTTATTATTACATATTAAATAAATTGCGATAAGATTAGCGTGATAAAAATTTTAATTTTACTTATTTGCTGTGTTAACTTTTTTAATTGAGTTGAAACCGCCTTAATAAGCATTAATGGTTGGTACACTATTCATTACTTCATGTTGTATAAAAACCGAAAGTAGTTCAAATGACATAATCTGTTTACAAATTATATAACCTAAAAGAGTGTCATAACAGACTCGCAGTTGTTTTAGATAACAACGTGTTAAAAAAGTATTTGACTAACACTAATAACAGTTTTTACTATTATACTTTTCCACAACAAAGGTGAGTAATATTCTCATATTTATAAACTACATTTGAACACTTTGAAATGTTTACTAACCTATTGCTTTAGGGTTATATAGGGTCATATCACAAAGAAGAACAACCACTTACTACAGAAGAAAAACGTGAATATAAACATGGATACCTTACCTGATATGAATGAAGATGTGACACTTGATGTTAAAAATGTGTCTTCCTTACCAAAATTTACATATTCTACATGCGATATCTTGCATCAAACCAAAATCAAGGAAGAATTGTCTCCCTGTGAATTAGGCACGAACGGTAAATTTTCATTGTACACCTAAAACCAATTCCAAGTCAAATAGTACAAGCAAGTATATAATAATGAACGAGGATTTTATTTTCAAACAACAATTATAAGAAAGTTTGGGTATTTTTACAATGCATGCCAATGTAATCTGTAGCAATTCTAATATGAAAATTTGTTACAATTCATAAACTATTAATACTTTAATGATTCGCGGTAAAACTTCATTATTTCCTAATCTTCTTCTTCTTAGGGTGCTTTGTCTCTTTCGAGACGTAGCGATCTTCTCTCCTATGCCTGTGTTGCGCGTTTAGAGTGCCACAGACATAGAGGACCTACAGCTTAACGTGGGCTCCGAACCACGGGAAGTGTAAACACTTCTACTAATAGTAAACTTTATTTCGTCAAAATACAGACAGAAAGAATGAATATAAAATAAATTTAGTTTTGGAATAATTACATAATAATAGACTCGAGAACAATCAAAAAATTGTTCACCGCAATTTAATTCTAAGGTCGGTGGTTCCCTGTCGATTCTACAGTTGAAGTTGCCTCCCAGGTTAATGCGAGGGCTCTTGTCTCTGTGTGTGAGTTGATCGGCGATGCATTGCACAATATCTTCTACATAAGTCCTAAGTAATAATGCTTGTATGGTCATGTGTATGGTGAATATGGTTTTTGTGCTTACTGCAAAAACTCAGGTGGTTATGCACTGTGATAATTAATCTGCGAGATAGTCGACCTTGGGCAAATTGATTGAACTAATCTCAAGATGTAATTGAGTCCTTCGACGTTCCACTGCTTAATTACGAAGCGTCATCGACAAAGATGTCTGAGGAAGTTGCCTTTAGAATCTCGTGCCTACCATTTACGAACCAGCTTGTTGCAGGGTAAATAAACTTTCAGGAGATCTAACCTCTTCAACTTTTCAATGGTTGTCACATCTAATTTATTTATAAAGTCGGGCCAGCAGGGCGGTGGTTGGGTTGTATACAGATTTTTACGTTGCTTGATTGCCAGAAACAAAGAGTAGGGTATCAATTAAACAGAATAACACTATTATTCTGCCGAACAGCATGCACTACGTCCACTTAGTCCGAGGACTGCCCACTATCCTGTTATTTCTTCTTGTTGGTGCTATCTCTTATTGGAGTTTAGTGACATCCTCGGTGACATCTATTTCAAAAGTTGGTCTATCTTCTGCTACTCAGAGCTGTTGAATATCCATGCCTGTCTAGTTTTTGATATTTATTAGCCAAGATATGCATTTCCTTCCTATTCCTCTCTTTCCTTCTATTTTGCAATTTGTGATTTGTTCAGGGCCAGTAGGGCCGCTCTACTGTCGCTAGTTATTCTAGTTGCCTTATTCTTAATAGCACGCTCCAGAATTGTGTTTATACCCTGCATTATTGCTATCACTCCCGCTTGAAAGAGTCATGAATTTGCGTAGTGCTATGCTCTCACATAGGTCCAGATTTTCCGAGAAGATACTTGCTCCTGTGCCTTCTGCTGTTTGGATCCACCAGTGAAGATGGATATGTCAAGTTCAGGTGCAACTTTGGTGTTTGGGGGGACACTTTAGTGCTTCTTGAAAATAAATTTGGGCTGAAGGGAGGCTACCACTGCCCTAAGGAGAGGCGTTCTGTGGATAACCTCTTTTAGGATATTATGGTGGCTCGTTCCAGTGCTTATATCATTCCACAAAACCCTTTATCCGCAATCTTAGGGCCGCTCTCAGTGCCGTCTCCTTCACGTAGATGTCCAGGGGAGGGAGGCCCAGAGCGACCTCTAGGACTGCAATGGTTATGGAACACATCGTTTCCGTGATACTAAAACAAGCCAATCTCTGGATGTGTGAGATATCGTTCATCGGTAGCTTCCCTTATTCTGGGCCACCAGACTTCAGCTCCATAGCAAAGCATGGGCGTTATTACAGCAGTACATAGCTACAGGTCAGTCTTTCGTGATGGTCCTCAAAGTTTGCTCATCGCGGAACAACGCTGCCAAACAATCTCCGATTTATGATTACCAGGGTCCGGATTTTAAGCAAAATTGCCTTCTTTTATTTTTCTAGGCATACATCTGAAACTGTAAATGTGTGCATTTCATAAAAAATGGACCAATTTTAGGATGACTTGTTATCGCCTAAAATGCCTAAAATTAACTAATAAAACTATTCTGTCTATGAGGCTCTAAAAATGCCTAAAACGTACACTTTATTAGCATTTAATAATACTTTGTGGTACTATTGGAAAAACCTAAATATATTGAAAAACGTAGGGTTTTGAGTTGTCCGTTATTCGATTTTTGTTCCTAACACCTGACCTTTCCTATTTATTTGCGCTGAGAGTTGCTGTAAGTCATTTCTACCCTTCGCAATTATTGTGGTCTTATCCGCATAACTTAAATTGTTTATGACTTCTCCGTTTATTTTACTACCCTCAATCGCGTTTTCCAGAGCATTTTGAAAAATTGTGTCTGAATGTAGGTTGAGCAACAATAGGGAGAGTACACAAACCCCGTTTCACCTCCTTTTTATGTCGATATTCGTCATAATTAAATTTTCAATTCTGACAGCGGTTGTTTGGTTCCAGTAGAGTTATTGGATGATCATTATTTCATTTGCATGTAGTCCTCTTTGTTTGTAGTTGCCCTACTAGCTCTGTACTCAATGCAATCGAAGGCTTTTTCGTACTCTACTCACTTCGGATTTTAAGATTTTCTGGCTAGCTTCATTTATATATGTGATTGATATTGGTTCCATTCTACTGTCAGAAGAATTTGGATTTGTTTCCCAGTCTTTATTTGGTTATTTCTTGACTATTATCTATTTAAAGCCAACAAAATTTGGGGGTCTATTTAAAATGACCTTGTACTATTTTAGTTACATACGAAATATTAAGTAACTTACATATAAGCATGTTACAGGAAAACAGGAAGATATTCAAACATATTCAGAAGGGTCCCATTTAAAGAACGATATTAAATACGATAATGATAGCTCCATCAAGCTGGAATCATTACATGAAGAATTAGATCTAAAAACTGAAATCTGTAGGAACAATGAAGATCAGGTAATAATACAGCCTACATTGAAGGGCATCATACATCAAAGTGTTAAAACTCGTGCTAGGGAAAAGTTTTATAAATGCAATGTATGTGACTATGGAAGTACACGCAAAAATAGCCTGCAAACGCATATAAGAACTCATACAGGAGAGAAGCCATTCAAGTGCAATACATGTCAATATGAAAGCACACAGAAGACTACCTTACAACAACATATGAGAACTCATACAGGAGAAAAACCATTCAAGTGCAATATATGTCGATATGAAACTGCACACAAAAATAGCTTGCAATTACATATGAGAACTCATACAGGAGAAAAACCATTCAAGTGCAATACATGTCAGTATGAAAGTACACAGAAGATTGCTTTGCAACATCATATGCAAACTCATACAGGAGAGAAACCATTCAAGTGCTATATATGTGACTATGAAAGTGCAAGGAAGACTCGATTGCAAGAACACATGAGAAGTCATACAGGAGAGAAACCATTCAAGTGTAATGTATGTTACTATACAAGTGCACACAAAAATAGCTTGCAATTACATATGAGAACTCATACAGGAGAAAAACCATTCAAGTGCAATGTATGTGATTATGCAAGTACACGGAAAATCACCGTAGAACGTCATAGGAGTACTCATACAGGAGAAAAACCATTCAAGTGCTGTATATGTGAGTATGAAAGTGCACAGAAGTTTAACTTGCAAGTACATATGAGAACTCATACAGGAGAGAAACCATTCAAGTGCAATGTATGTGATTATGCAAGTGCACTGAAGGCTACCTTACAACAACATATGAGAACTCATACGGGAGAAAAACCATTCAAGTGCAGCACATGTGAGTATGAAAGTGCAAAGAAGACTACATTGCAAGAACACATGAGCACTCATACAGGAGAGCAACCATTCAAGTGCAGCGTATGTGAATATAAAACTGCACACAAAAATAGCTTGCAATTACATATGAGAACTCATACAGGAGAAAAACCATTCAAGTGCAGTATATGTGAGTATGAAAGTGCACAAAAAAATAGCTTGCAAGTACATATGAGAAATCATACGGGAGAGAAACCATTCAAGTGCAATGTATGTCACTATGCAAGTGCATTGAAGACTACCTTACAACAACATATGAGAACTCATACAGGAGAAAAACCATTCTTCCAAACTTAACTTGCAGCGACATATAAGGACCCATACAGGAAAGAAAGGAAATGTTTGAATGCAAAATTTGTGATTGTCTGACTGCCAATGAGATATAAGTTTAAATGATACGATAATTATTAATAAGTATGTATAACTATTTTGAAGCTTACCTCATCTCACTTGACATGTTGTTCTTCAGAAAATGTTGTCTTCAGTAATAGTATTAGTAAGATTTTTCAAAAATATCTTAAATCTTAAAAGTTGTGTTTTGTATAAATCATTTAATCCCATGTCTGTGCAGTGTTATAATACTATAAATTAATCTATAAACAATGCAGTCACTAAGACTTATTCAGGGAAGATGATATTAGGATGTTTTGTATGTACTTGCCTGTGATTACTGTAGGTTCCTTCTAAAATTATTTATTGTAATTCAGTCATACTCAACCTATTTTTTCCTCGGGCCACATACATATGTTTGCAAAGTTACGCAATGCACTATGCCTCGTAGTACAATAATGTCAAAAATAAAATTCAGAACCTAAATGTATCCAAGCGTTTATTTAAAAATTAGTGTGATTTTTGATATTGAGACAAATTTTTTACTATTTTAGACAATTCGGGATTATAATTGCTACATGCTACCCTCAACACGTCATCAAGGTGAGAATCAGTATGTTGGTTTCTATATACGTTTTGCGCATATGTTATTTTGCAATAGGATGATTCACAAAGATACGTTGGCGAACAACGTGATCAGCAGGTGGGCAATTAATTTCCAGACTCGTATCGTTCTTAAACTGGATAAATTCCTCAAATAGCCGAGCATAATCGTATCTCAATGCAGTTAATTGTGTAATAGATGCGGTTTCTGCGTGCCAGGGATTTTCTACAAGCAACAGACAATTCTTAATACAACGTAAATCATGAAATCTGCGCTTCAATTCCTGGGATAAGGCAGCTAAATAAATTGAAAATATTGTATAGTTTTCTCGAGAAATATACGTACATATTGCTGTGTTACACCCAATAAAATAACTAAATTCTAATTAAATATAAACATAGAAGCCATATGTAGCTTTCCTGTATGAAAATGAGTCGTTTACACACAGATTTCAAACGAGGTCATTCGTTGTTCTTTCCGATGTGTCTTCGGGAAGTAATGATGTGGAGTTGCAGGTTTTTTCGTTTATCCTCCGGGATTTTTGTATTGGATTTTCCTTTTAGATGTTGTGAATAAGCCTTGCTGCGATTTTTCTCGAATTCTAAGCTGTAATTTAAAAGAACATTAGGATTTATGTTAACGATTTGACAGTTCAGATTAAGTTTGTGACTTTTAGTACACTTATGTGTTTGTTTGGCCTTATATTGTATTGAATGCTTTTGTATTGGCATAAGAGGCAACCTTACATCGTATTTTCATTAGTAATAAAGATGTATTTATTTATTTATTTGCAAAAAACTTGATTTTCTTCGACAAAGATAGAAATTGCCTGAAATACTTATTATTTATGTTAAAACTAGCTATTTGATTACGTATAAAGTTACTACTGGTGATTTAGTTGAATTTCATCGTGTTTCCAATAGCGACAATATTGTATTTGTTTAAATATTTATGCTTTAAGCTAATTTTGACGATTTTGACTAGGCTTCTGCAAATTGTGATTTGTATTGTATTCGTAAGGGAATTTTTGTGTTAAATGCAGTTAAGTAATAAGACAAGGCATCTTTTGGTATATGATTTGTTAGAAACAACGTTGTATTTATTAATTTATTAATGTATGTTTGTTATTTGACCTTGAAAATTTCAAAATTATCAAATTTCTTCCTGTTTATGTGTTAATTTGGATAAAATGCTTTATAAACAATGTTAGGATGTGTGTAGATTAGTTTACGTGTGTTTGAGTTGAATATTATCGTTTAATTATTTTTTTATTGTCAAATTGTTGTATTTGTCAATATTTATTTGTTTATTTGTTAATTTTAGTGTATCATGTTTGGTGTCTAAATTTGCGTCTTTTCATGTAGTTTTCGAATATAATTTTGGTTTTTCCCTAACATGATGCATTAAAAAGTTATTTAGAAATTAAGTTTTTATGTCAATTTTGGATTATAATCAAGCTCGATCCTCATTGGTCGAAATTTCTTGTTGACATTTCAGCTTGATTAAATTTTGTCCAAAATTATGTAGATTTGTTGCGTTTCCATGGAAACGATAGTTTTTTATTTAATTAGTATAAAAGCAAATTTCCCGACGAAGAGCGTCACTTGCTATTATGACTTGCTACAATTACTTGCTAAATTTTCAACGCAGAAATGTTGTTAGTTAGATAACCGATTTTTTTGTAATTTTGTGGTTATGTGTGTCTACCTGTCAAAGTTTAATAAATTATTTTAAAAGTTAAAAGTGCCTTACTCACCTGTGCTACATATAATTATTATCTACAATTACAAGTGCTTCGAAATTATATCATCAACAAATGAATACGTTTTAATCCGATCTACGCATATAAAAGTTTGAAAAGTGTTTTCACTTGCCGAATTATAATTGAGACATCCAGTGCTACGACTGCCTACATAAATTACCAGCTGTGCTTCGTGTGTTTAAACTAAATACTGGTCAATATTTAAGTCCAAGGAGCTACCAGCTTATTATTTGGAATTGATTGATGGGAGCATAACCTATAACAAGTTGTGAGATCACTTTTGGAACGAATTATTACTACAAGAGGTAAAAGCCATTTATTTACCTGTAAGCTGGGACAACGTGGATGATCCAGTAAACATTTGAGAGGCCTTTGGATCCACCAAATCCGAATAAACAAGAAATTGGAGCGACTTAAGCACGAGTTGGCTGTAGCAGGATTGCGCAGGTGCCAGGGAGGTTATGAGACCGACGCACACGAATTGTCAACACGTCAGAATACTAACATAAGGTTAGTTAACCGAGTAAAAATAAGTTTTGAGCTAGTTGATTTTAGATTTGTATTTGTTCAAAAGAATTACATGCTTATTTATGGTAAAGTATTTGCAAAGGTGTTCTTGTTCATCCAAAATTTAAATTATTCAGATATATTTCAAAATTTCAATTTCAGTACCAAATTATTTTACTGTTTTCCATTAGTTTCCATCAATACGAGTGTAGATTTGCAACTCCATTTTATTACAACCTTCATTATAATTAACCCTGAAATTTATTTGATGAATTTGAATTTCATTTCTTTTCTAAATTAATGCTGTTTTATTTTAAAGAGTCTCGATTTGAAATTGTGTTATGTAAAAGGTACATTCTTACACATTGTTGTCATCATTGTATTAACGTATTTAGAAGCATTGGTATACAGGTGTACATTATTTTATTTGGTGGCATCACAACATTATTTTTGTGCAACCCTACGCATAAAGGGGCTTTTCTCTTTCTTTTTACCTTCATCACACAGCAATATATATATATATTGTGCTATTCGTGTAAGCTCCGACGCCACTGGCCACGTAGTCGTTTGGACAATTTACGTGCGCCAGCGACGGCGAGTTCCTCGGCTTGAGCGCTCAAATTAACTATTTGTAATATAGAGCTATGAAATTACCATTTACCGTCATTTTTTTATTATCATTTCCAGTCGTTTAATTATATGTGTTTCAAAATTCATTACATCTTTTATTATTTTGTATCTGTACTTGTGTGTACATGAATTTTGCACGTTTTCTAAACAGGAGGGAGGCACAATAAAGGTGAGTTCGATTCCCGTAAGCTGTCGGCTTCTCGGCCTTCCACGAGAACCTACAACCAGCTGTGATTTAGAAGGTGGCGCCTGCTAATTTGGACCAGCAAGATTTCCTCCCGTAAGCGTTTCTCGTGAACCACCCCTACTCCTCTAAGCTAAGCTGCAGGCCTTTTTCCACCTATCCTTTTGCGGATCGACAAAAAAGCTCGTTTGGCCCGTAACAAAGGTACATTCATAATGCAGAATGGGATTTAATAGAACACGCGTAAAAACTCCCAATGAGCTATTGAAGAAGGTATAAGGCTCGTGGTATAAAGTAAATTATAATACTTCTGCAGGTATAGATGTAATAATAGGACAAAGAACTGGAAAATTCTTAATTTAAGGAATTAGAAATAAGTATTGTTGCGTGTGTTCTCGTGCTAAAACAAAAAATTGCGATCCTGCAATTCAGATATGCTTTGTGAATTGGGATAAACACTATACTGTTTTGAAAGCAGACATAATTTAAAATATCTGTACCCGATGATAGTGATAGCAGAACCCCAACCTTACGGCGTAGCATAGCACAGATTAGTTTATAATATCAAATGCTGCAATGGTATACATGGTATCTGTGTTAGACAATTATTTTTCTACAATATTTTTCGTAGTCCCGCGCTGGCTGTATTTGTATTATTCTATGTACTGGCAAGCAGGTTTTTCTATTATTATTTTTTATTAACACAGCAAAAAAAAAGAAAACTGGCATACATTTTTTCGCTTGTAAGTACCTATAAAAAACATTCATAAACACGTATATGTTTTTAGATTTTCGTTTTCTGCAATATTAAACGAGAAAAATTATATTTACGTAAGCCTACATACACAGGCGCCGCATTACCCTTTTAATTAACCAAAGAATATTCGAAGGTAGAGTGAGTTTTATTATCGTATGTCACAATGATTGGGGTATTCAATGCATAGATTGTTTTGTTTGTTAGTGTTTAATATTGTTTATATATGAACATTACTGCGTACTGCATTTCCATAGGCTGTAAAACGTACGCATAAAATAGTCACTGAAAAACATTAGGTGTGAGC
>JABXWE010013986.1:0-22751 GCA_014611495.1 Limonius californicus
TATCAAAAGTTAGTAGGGCGGGGGGGGGGCATTTTATATCATAAACCACTGTGTAACACCCATGGAGTAGTTGCTTTTATGTAACTTTGCGATTTTATGCAAGCGGTTCATTGCAGGTGGAGTTAGTGGCATTAGTAAACTTACCGCAGAAAAAATGATTGTAAGAGTTACATATACAACTGCAAATTTAAATCCCATATTTTACTACCAACTAGGGCGAGTGACATTCTTTATAGCCCCTCAGCATTTAGTAAACAAACTATAGGTATCTTTGTTTAACTCAGTGCTTTTGAGATAATGCTTTCCTTTCCGCACACCATTATACGGAACTTGCCATATATTTTTTAGACCCAGTGGTCTAAATAAATAGAATTAAATGTCACTAACTGTAACCCTAAAATATACGTTGCAAAAATGAGTACAATATTCAAGTAAACTGATGGTAGAACGAAATAAATATTTGTGTAATCTCCTATATTTATTATCAACGTTTACTCTCACTACTTTATTTACAGTATTACAATACACTTGTTTAGAACTCAACACACTGGGAACGTACAGATTTATGCCAAAACACATTAACTACCGCAAACTATGCCAACTGTAATACAGACGTAATGGCGGGAAATTTGAAATGTGTTTTTGCGCCTGTTACATTTGTACCCTGTTACAATTGTCCCCGGTCTCCTCTACTGTTTCAATTTTCAATTTTTTTTTTCTTTACTAAGAGTAAAAAATATGCAATTTTTTGTATTGATAAAGTAAAATGTATGCCATAGTTCGGAACCTTGTAATATATGCAAAATATCAATTTTGAGTATCCTAACTTTAAACAGTAAGAATCATCTGCATATCAAAAATTACCTGCACACGTCCAATAAACATTATTTTTTTATATGTGTTTGCCCAACTCTACTTATTACTCGTACACATATGAAAGTGTAAAAGACATCTGCTTTAATCTTAAGATCTAACAAATAAGAAGAATGATTCGGAAAATCTTAATAGGAAAATTCAGAAAAGAATCCTATCCTAAAATAGCCAAAATCTGTGATTGTCTGGTTCTTTCAGATGGTTATGATAAAAGAAGACACAAAGCATTTACTGGAGCAAGAAATCATTGGCTGCTTATACAAAAAATAAATATATTAATGGCGACGCTGGACACGAATTAATTAGAAAGAATTAAACAAAACATGATTAGAAAAATTGAAAAAACATGTAGAATTCAGGCGGAAAGAATGCTAAACAACTTTTGAAAACATACATATTGGCAAAGACGACAAACAGACAGGAATGTACGTGAGGAGATACAAAGATTCATTAACCCATAGTCGCAAAAAACACGATCCGGTTTTGGTTGTAAGCTGTTACACTATATAAGGTGCTTCAAAATAATGTTTCCAATTTTTAAGGGCATATAGATAAGCAAAAAAGTTTACATAAACATAGGTCGACATATGTACCTCTGTAATTCTATACTAAAATTGGTGATAATATCTTTATTAGGTAACTCTAGAGATATTTAAGAAAAACACAATTTTTTGAAGACTTTGATGGTCTGTGACTGTAGGGATACATATTTCGACCGTTTGGCTTATTTTCAAGGGTTCTATATGCCCTTAAAGTTTCAGAACGTTGTTCTGAAACATCCAGTATATTAAAACACGTTGGTCGTGTATTGAGGTTGCCGATTTGTAGAATTAGTCGGTTTTGGTGCCAACGTTCAGTCACAAAAAATGAGAGTCGTAAAAAAACTAGTCTGTGAAAACCCATAATTATGACTTTAATACTCAAATATTTTATTGCTCTTTTTGTCTTGCACACACTTAATATGTACCTTTCTCGTTCTAGTATTTATACTACTATATAAATAAATAACTTATGTTTAGCTATTTATAGATGCAGGTATATTCCAAAAAACTGTGCGAGAGTTCCCGCCATAACAAAGTAAACTATTTGTTTCCTTATAACTTATGAATGAACAAAATATATACAGTATGCTCCATAAGCACAAGATTTAGTAGCACCTTCGGTTTAAGCGGAAATAACTAATAGCTTCCATTTGAGATTGTTAACGTTCTTTTTATTTGTTTTGAATAGAGTATCACCATACGAAATAGTCACATTTTTATGAGAACTTGATTGCAAAAAATACAAAAAAACAAATAACGTAGCCACGAAATTTTAAGACATAACAGTGATGTTCAAACACATAATTACAAGAATGTTGTATATAAACAAAAGAATAAATACCAAAATATTGAATCTGCCACTCTGCTGGAATAATAATACACTTTGTTTAATCCGTTATGTGAAGCTTATAAGGAATTAAAAAAAAACGGAAGCATATGCCATCAATATACTTACAGGGTGTATCAGAAATAGGTACAAATATTAAATCCGATGGTAGATTACAATATATACAAACTAGAAAAAACATTTCTTTGACAGTGGGACCCTTAAGATATGAGAAAATTGTTTGAGTACCGCAGGATAATAACAAAAATTTGAGTTCCAATACATGTTATGCAAAGGCGAGTAAGATAGAAGTGAAAAAAAATTTCGTATCACCTGCCACAAACCAATACTATTAGGTAGATCAGTAATTTATATTCAGTTATCACAAGCCAGACAAGTTTTTACGTGTTTGCCACTTTGGGTTTACTTTACAATTAGGTAATAACCTTTTACAGCTTAAATGCATTTTCTATGCATCATCAGCAGTTCTCAAACAAAATTTTATTATATTTTTTAATTCAAAAAAATTAACTTAAAAATTTTTTAAAAATGAATAGTACCATTCAATTCTACTTGAGCCAATCTATTACTGGTTTAAATATTTGTACCTATTTCTGATATTTCTGATGATAGAAAAATGTATAACTAATAAACTGCAAGTAGAAGAATTTGAGACATTTTTCATTTAAATCAAAAATCGCCTTAAATTTTTCAGGATCGCTAAAACACAATCAAACTACTCTATCACACTAAAATGTTTTACGTTTCAAAAAATGTAAACCTATACACGATTCTATTTATAAATAATAAGGTTAGGGTGACTTCCAGTGAGACAGAGAAACATGGTAATCGGTCGTAGAGGAAGCGAAGACCTTGGAAGGGTTGTAGAGCTGACTAGGGGATCAAAATAGCGCATCAGAAATAGTGCCGTCAAAGATAGCACCATCAAAAATAGATAAAAGTCACCATCGAAATAGCGCCAATAAAAATATAGCCTACACAAACAACAGTATAAAGAAACATCTACTACATAATTTACATTTGTTTGCAGTTTGGTATAACGCTTCTGTGATGTTAAATTTCACATTTAACTGTGCTAATGAGTAGTAACGGTATAAGCTTACCCTGTTATTAGCGTATACTGTATAAGTGTGGAAGAAGTTTCTTTTAAATCGATTCAGTTGTGTTTATAAATACAATTCTCTATTTATAGATAGATAAAATATTGTTGATCTGACCAGCAGGTTTTACAAGGTGCGGGTTTAAGTAACATATCAACAACAACAAACAAATATTTTGCGTTCTAGAGTTAACAATAGCTGTAGCAACTGAGCTATACTGTGACAATAATAATTGTAGTAATGTTATATTCGGTCTAGGGGGTCTAACGCCTAACGGTTATCGCACATGCCTGTATATCAAAGCGACGCGGGTTCGATCCTGGCTGAGGTCGATGAGATTGGGGTTGGAACTACCCCAGATAGGAAAATTCATAGTTAGGGTGTACCATGGGCCAAAGATGGCCCAAGCGCATAGAGATGCTTGGAAAACCGCGTCCTAGATCTTGCCCAATCAAACCAAACAACAACAACAAATGTTATAAACGATATGGATTAAGTAAAGGCATATGTGTTGTTTTCCACAGCCTACTCTTATCTAAAATTTGATGATCATACTGTATTATTTTAATCGCTTATTGATAAAGTATTTGAAAATGCAAAACAGCGTCGTCAAACTACACGTATCATGTTATTTAAGAAAGTATAGTTCACTTGGTACAAAATTAATAATACAGGGCATATAAAATAGGTTCCCTTTTGTAGGTCAGATGGGAATGCGTTCAGCGGTAGAACATTTACCTTTCACTTGGCAGGTTCGATCTTTCTGAACGTATGCATTGGCTCAGGCTTTTCGTGGTTTCTCTAGGTCATATAAGTGAGTAATGGGACAATATTATCCACGATATACCAAAATTCAGTATTTCTATTTTTTCCCATCCTTATATTCCCGAAACTGACCGATAAGAGATCAAGAAATTGTATATCAGACATTGATGAAGGGTCAATACTAGAATTTTTTCATTTATAATTTATTACGAATAGCAATAATAAGAAATAATGTAATTCAGTTTAATACGTAAATGCATAAGACCAACGATTTATAAAAATCAGGTGTTTACAACTTAAAATGTTCACAATGTAATTCTGTATACATAAGCCAGACAATTACAAATTTTGTTATTAGATATGAAGAACATACGCGGTTATACAACGGTAATGGTATGACTAGCATATCAAACCACAAGAATCTCTGCTAGGCAAACTAATCTTTCGGTATACAAGCACTATTCAAAGACAGCAGACCCTCGACAATCTGAGGTGAATAATCATTTAAATTCAAAATTCTTGTTTTATCTCTTACAAGACGTAGCGCCCTTCTCTCCCATGCCTGTGTTGCACGTTTAAAGTGCCACAGACATAGAGGCCCTACAGTTTAACGTGGGCTCCGAAGCACTGGAAGAGTGTATATTTCTACTCCAGAGAAGATTTACTAGGCAGAATACCTCGCTGGTTTGCCATTGCCATGCGAAAAAATTCAAAATTACTTCGGGTAAATAGGGATTGTTGGGTAGCCTGGATTTCTTATATCAAATTATAAAGATTTGCAAATCCATTTTTAGAGATCCGAACCTTGAAAAAATTAAAATGGGTGTCATACATTTTGTTATAGTAATTCGTTGTTTATAAATATTATTCCAAAATTGGTATTACTAAGAAGGACCCTCTTATAAGCCGTATAAGGATCTATTCGTAATAGTTTTAAACATTTCTTGTCTACTTTTTGTGAAGTAATTATGATTTGGTTTTGACTTCTAAGTTAGCAGATTACCTACAATTGATAGACTGAACGGGTTAGCTTGCTTTATTGTACCTTTTCACCGATTGGCGAAATAATTTTTTCTGCAGCTAGTTAAACAAAAACCAATACAGTATGTGCGTTGCTTGTAGGTGCGCCATCGTGTTGGAATAACAATCATTGAAGGCGTGTTTCTACCTTAGCGATGAGGAGAAACACGTGGCAGAGAAGAGGCCGATGCCCAGCAGTGGGACGGAAAGGCTGTTGATGATGAATGAAGGCGGCAATTCCCGACGGAAACCACCAATTTGTTGATTTATAATCTCAAGAAGTTGTTATCTTTTTTTAGGGAGCGAGTACATTTAAAATCTCTCTTTTTACGGTACGAAACTCGTCAATATCGAACTTAATGAAATTACCGGGACTTGCAGTGAAATTAGTAAAGATGTCTAAGTGGCTACTGAAATACTATAAAACTAGCTGAAATTATCTTCTGCTATTATAATTGTGGCTACATGAATATGAGGCTTTTCCACCTACTGTTCTTTAAAATTAATAAACAACAGATGCAACACTGTATTGTAATCGGCTGACGAGATGGTATGAACTGTGGCTTAATGGGTCCTTCCGCGAAAACTCGCATACTTGACACCGGAATCCCTGTATTACTATCTGCATAAAAACATTTCTTCCGCATTGAGAATATGCTGCACTAAATGATGGTAGGACATACGAGGTTTGTAAATTAAGTAATGAGACTGGTAGCGTACCGTTCGATCTGGCAACACTGGGGACGCGGGAGTGGAAGGGGCGACAGGTGAACATGTGATACGCCTTCAGGGCGAGTTTGAACTCGTTAGAGTCAATTGGTTGTCCATAGCGATTTTTTTCGGGAAACAGCTTTTCTAGTGCGTTCTGAAAATGAGTGACATCAATTTCGAGCAACGGCGTGCTATCAGATTTTGCTTCACACTTGGGCACAGTGCAACGAAAACTTTTGCAAATCTTCGGCAGACCTACGGAGATAGTGTTTTGTCAAGGGCCCAGGTTTTTCGGTGGTTAATGTATTTTCAGAAGGAAGAGAGTAGATTGAAGATGAACCTCGCAGCGGATGGCCTTCATTTTCAAGAATCGATGAAAAAATGGGGACATCGTCCAGGATCTTGTGGGTTCAGATCGTGAATTTGACTCACACCACCGTTCATCAGATTTTGACTAATGAATTGGGGATGAGAAAACTCTGCGCAAAAATGGTTCCGAAAAACCTTCCGCAGGACCAAAACGACATCAGGAGGGAAAGGTGCTTTGATTTTTTGGAATCAATTGAAAATGATCCCCATTGTTTGGAACGTGTTCTTACTGGTGACGAGTCTTGCGTGTTTGAGTATGACCCGGAAACCAAGCGCCAGAGCATGGAAGGGCACACTTCAACCTCTCCACGGCCAAAAAAAGCAAGAAAGAGCAAGTCGAAGATCAAATGCATGCTGATTTGCTTTTTTAATAGCCAGGGAATCGTTCACAAAGAGTTCGTGCCTGAAGACCAAATGGTTAATCAACACTTTTACAGAGAGGTTCTTGGAAGACTTCGAAAAAGGGTCATGCGTGTGAGATCAAACATCAAGAACAACTTGGTGTTACATCACGACAAATCGCCTTGTCACACAGCAATTTCAATAAAGGATTTTTTGGCCAGTAAGAACATTCATGTGGCTGCTCAGCCTCCTTATTCCCCCGACTTGAGTCCTTGTGACTTTTTCGTCTTCCCGAGGCTGAAAAATCACCTCAAGGGATGTCATTTTGAGATACTGAAAAACATTCAACCGGCTGTAACTGGCCAGCTAGCTGAAAGCTATTCCAGCATCCGAGATCCAGCAATGCTATGGGGAGCGGAAGACCGTCTCCAGCGCTGTGTGGCTTCTTAAGGCAGTTACTTTGAACGATGCAATGTTGAATTGTAACTTTCTTGGAACAAAGAAAATTGAAAACGTCAGTCTCATTACGTAATTTACACCCCTCGTAATGCAAAAGTGACAACAACAGCAAGATTTGATTTGATTGATTGTAGTAAAGTAAATGTTTTCAGAGCAGGCAGTAGACTACTACTAGTTTTATATTATTTGCATTTTCTCTAAGAAATCAAGTTTTTTTATGGTTTGACTTTTCTTCTAAGAAATGAAATTCCTTTACTTCGGTCTCCTCCTGCCATCTCAGTAAATTGAAAGAATATTCGGACTTCATAAGAACTTATATGGAAAAACAGAGTAAAATCCATGTAGGTTTATCATATATTTGGACTTAATTTAGTGCAATTATTAAAAACTACCATATTATAGGTGTCAACTCAGTGTCAAGATTAACCCAATTCTGTCAAAATCACATCAATACTAATAGAGCCCACAGACGATACAGTTTATCGTACAGCAGAGTACAATCTGAGTTGATTCGACAGTTTGAACAACAGTTGCAACGTGTGTGGTGTTGTAGTCCAACCTGCAGTATAAAATGGTCGTATCGTATGGTACTTAGTATGGCTTGCTTAAAAATATGTCGTACAACTAGGTAATTTCTGGAATTTCTTGGTTTACTGCCGCATAGTAGACGTGTAGTAAATTGATATGTCGTTGCAGTAACCAAGTTTTGCACCATTTTCTTCTAATAAAACTACCGCAATTGACGCTACCATTTTTTTAAAATAGGTTTTATCATGAACAATATAAAAATTCAAAACTCATATACGTTGTACTACAAACACTCGGAATATATAAGTCTGTAGATAATGCTGCTGTACAACTAATTTGAATTCAAGACTGAACGTTAGTGACGAAATTTCCATACTTCAGGTCGTTTAAACCGCCTGTCGAATCTGCAGTACTGCATGTTGTACAGCAGATCGTATCGTCTATGGGCCGTTTAAAATTCTATAGCTAATACTAGTAGTTCGTCAGCATGACGAGCAAGGACAAAGTTCTCACAATTTACATAAGCCACTATTATTCTTATATTCAATTATTTCTATTTTGGGAAAGACAAAAAAATTAATATGTTTGTTATTCCATTAAAAACCATCCTCCATACAGGCTGTTTGGTAATTTACTTACCTAACAGCTATTCTGGCCTGATTGAAATATTTATCTCCAGCGATAAACAAATATTTTCAGAACTTTAAATCTTATTTCGGGAATTTTAGAAGCGGTCACTTGTCAACGGCGGAATTCTAAATATAATTTGACTGATGTTAAAAAGAAACAATGTAAATGTAAAAGTTCTACAAACTAATTACATTCGTTTCAAGTATAACAAGCCTGAATAAGGTAAGAGCTGGGCTGCAAAAGGAGAAAATACGAAGACGTGAAAGCTAAATTAATTTTCTAATTATAATAATTTCATTTTCAAGAATAACCGCATGTGCAAGTTAGATTCTCGTATTTCAATATTTCCATATCTTTAATATAATAAATCAATTTAAGGTTTGTTTATTTGTTTTACATTGTAAGCGCCCTTTATTGTGTGTTATATTATTTAAATACTACTTACCTTAGTAGTTTGTTTTGTAATGTATTTATATATCGTTGATATAGGTAACATTAGATTAAGTAGAATTATGTAGCAATTCTTCACTGGAAGGTTATCTTCACAACATCAGCCAATTTAATTATTATTTATAGAAATAGATAGTAAAAAAACTTCCATGTAAAAATAATATATGCTAACCATTCAGCCTTATGGCAATATTGAACTCTTTCAACAAACAAACGTTTCCAAGATTATTTTATTTCTCGTTCTACCCGTTTGTAATTTTAGTTGAAGTACTACCAAATTCATATTTAATATTGTTACGTGTTTATCATAATATCTGACTGCACTCGGAACTATTAACGCTAACGCTATATCGGAAGTGCAGCACACTCTGGTCCCAGTTAAACTATATAAGCACTACAAGAACATATTAAGTCACCACAATACTATACAATTGTAAAGTCTACTATAGCTGGAAAATTCATTGAAGTATTGATATAATATACCTATCACAAAGAAATTTAAAATGCAGCTAAATATTAATAAGGAAAAGTATTATGACGTGGCAAATGTAACAATAATGCCGGTACAAATAATATACTGTTTGGAACTCAGAAAATTTATGTTCCTCAAAAGTACCCTCTTGAAGCAATTCTTTTACTTTGCGAAATTTTGGCAGATCTATTAAAGCAAATAGGTTGTAAATTACTAGAGCGTGAAATACAAAACAATAATAATCAAACGAATTGAAAGTTGTACAAACTTTGGGATTAAAAATGCAATAGAATAGCCAGCATTTGTATCTATTATATGAGAAACATATCAATATATAAGAATAATCGACCAGCTCAACACTGTGTGTTCCTATTCAATAAAATATAAAAAAGAAGAAAAATATAAACAAATTCAGCTAGAAACCAAAGAGTCTCTCTGATGCTTTACTGAAATTCTGACTATACTGTAGAATATACGGTGTTTACTTTTTTTAAGTTATATTTTATTTTTGGAGCACTTCAACATCTATGGTCACTAGTACTCCGGTACATTAACTTCAATATTTTACAATATATGTTACATACTAATTGTTTTGGTAATCTTTATAACATTATATTAATTGATATATGTTGATTTCTTTAAGGAAGTTAATTACATTTTCGTATGAGTGAGACTATTTGAGATAGCTTCCTTTAGTCAATTTGGAATATGATGTTTTTGCCTTTGAAATACGTATTGTTATAAATAATTAAATACTCTGTTATAATATGTTGGACCGTGATAGGTATGTTACATGTGATGCAAATATTGGGGTTTGTTTTCTCTAATAGGTGTTTATGTGTTATCAGTGTATGGCCAATTCGTAACCTAGTTATGACTATTTCGGTTCTTCTATCTTTGTGACACGGCCATTCGGATATGTCTTCTTTTATCGTCCTTAGTTTACTTGCAGTGGTCGTCCATTCGTCCTTCCATTTTACTTTGATTTTATATTTAACGTAGCTTTTAAAATCCGAAGGTGGAATAGGTATGTTGATTTCAGGTAGTGTTGCGATTTCTTTAGCTGCTATATCTGCCTTTTCATTTTCGGTTATTCCTGTGTGCGATGGAATCCATACAAGTGAAATATTTTTGTTTGTAGTCAGCGTCTCATGGATTTCATGTTGTAGTTTTTTGATAATAGGATTTGATGTACAGACGTCCTAGATGGATTGGATGACGCTGAGAGAATCAATACAAATGGCAAACAGTTTTTGATTCAGGTCCGTTGTTTGTACATATTGGATTGCCTTTAAAATGCTGTACGCTTCAGCAGAGAAGTTACTTATTGCACGGGGTAGATGGAATTTCATGATCTGTTTCTCTGTTATAAAAGCAGCTCCCGTAGCACTTTCAGTTTTTGAGCCATCCGTATAGATAAAATTGTGTTGCTGAAGTTTGTGTTGGATCTTTAAGGCCTTACAGGATAGGGGCTAGGCAACACCTGCTACAGCGTTAAAATTGGAGTACTTTTGATTACTATTACAGCTCTAAAAATTAATTTGAAGAAAATTCAACTAGGGCAATGTGCTGTTGTACAAAATAGAATTTGACGTACATATCCCTTTTTCTCGTAAATAGCACAGATTCCATAAAATTTTATAATACAGTTTTGATCTAATTTTCCAAATATCTTAAAATTCAATAAAAAAGATGGGAAAATTCATATGTGCAACCAATACTGTCGTAACCTAGAATCAAAATATGTATAGAGAATTTTTCCAAATATTCAACTGTGTCCTCAATCTTGATCAAAAGTTTTTTGTAAGTTCAAGTTTTCACGCAAAAAATGTTGACAACATTGAGAACATAGACAACCCAAGTTACAATTACCGCATCACTAAGCTGAGCATGAACAGGTATGCCATCTCAAATAAAATACAAATAGAGATTACAAGGGATTATAAACCTTTTGGCCTGAAGCAACCACATTGAAATATAAAGAAAGAATTCTTGCAGCCCGCGATTATTAAGTTTCAGTTTAGGGGATGTAATTTGTAAGAAATTGAAACACAATATTTTTTTCTAATTATTTATTTCTAATTTATTAAGTCATATAAATATTGTGAATATGCTGCTCCCGACATCTTCTCGAATCAGCTAGTTCTGGTAGTAGGGTAGTAAAAAACTCGCTTAGCTTTCCTTCCATTTTATCCGCCCAAAAGTTAGAATGTATTTCTAAAAACATTAACAAAATCAATTAACGTTTACCGTTTGATTTCTTCCACGTGCAACCCACCATTGGTTTAAATTACAAAGTAACAAATTTCTGGTTTGGAAATATGTAGCAAGCCCTGTATTTGAAAAAAGTAATCATGATTACGTTTGAGGCTAATCGTGCCATTATAATAAGTGCAGTACTTTATCTTCTCTTTAGCGACAGCTTCAATTGGAGATAAGTCTCCGCTTGTTGTAGAACTTTTGATTTCTATGATTGCGTTACCACCAATTAAAACATCTGGTGAACATGCCAAAACAGGTAATTCGTCGTCGATTATTAACCCGCTTTTCTCGATATTGCATGCGTATTTATTTTCAAACAAAGATCTTACTGTATCTTCGCTCTGGAGCCCAAACTTCATTGCACTGTTTCCTTTAAATGTGCTGTATAGCAATGCCTCAATAGTTTTAGCCGTCGATGTAGTTTTGCGTAATTTGCATATTTTTCCGAAATGGGATGCTGTGAGCCGCCTTTTTCTTTCACTTTTCCATTCATCGCTTTCCGACTGGAGCATTGTTTTCGTGAATATTTCCTCTCTGTCTACAGTTGATAATTCTTCCAAAAATTCTTCAGACATTTTCTTATATAATACTGCAGTCATATCTTCAATGGGGTTAGTTGTATCAAGGCCGTATTCGTCATCTACTGTGGCGAACAACTTCTTTTTATATATTTTTTCTGTAAATAGTAATTTTGCATTATGTTTATTTCATATTAACTTACTTGTACCTCTGCTTTTTCTACTTTGCTGTCTCTCACAAAATATTTTCGTGTGTTGTCCTGGGCTATTACCGAATCCAGGAAAAAATTCCGCAAGAAAAAGTTCCGCCGGAAAAAGTTCCGCGGAAAAAGTGCCGCGGGGAAAAAGTCCGCAGGAAAAAGTTCCGCAGGAAAAAGTTCACAATGTTTTATTCATAAAAAAGGCAACTTACACTACAGACTATATTTAAAAATATTTAATTATTATAAACAAAATCAGTTTGGATGCATTCTAATATTGTGGCTAACATCATAGAGCAATAAAGATATTATTGCTCTATGCTAACAGTCGTTAAAAGCTGCTCAATATCCCTAACATCATTCTGGAATTCGATGCAAAGGTTTCTCAATATTTCGCCAGCTCACATGACTAGTACAAGTTCTGTCATAGTTGTACATGTATCCAGCGAAGCAGAGTTTTGGTTTTTGTCCATGTTACTTTTAATAAGCTCCATAATTTCAACACAGCAGCAACACTTTTCACCAAACGGTACAAATGAAAATGATGAAAATGAACGAATTTACCGGGCTGTTATATGCGAAATAATAGGGTCCATTTAGTAGAATTAGTAATTATTGTAATTACATTAAAATTGTTTTGTCCCTTCAAATAAGTTTGTATACTTTCTCTAAGAATTTTAACAATAGGAACATTTATAATACATTAAAGGATCTGTTTTATAAAATAACGTAAATAAATAGCTGTTAATAATGGGGATCAGTTTAAGAACCTATTTAAATTACAAACTTACTTTAATGTCGTTGCTTAGCTTATTATTTTAAAAATTACATTTTTGACAGTTCAAATACAGTCAATAGGCACACACATTTTTAACTTTTCCGCTGCGGGACCTTTTCCTGCGGAACTTCTTCCTGCGGAACTTTTTCCCCGCGGCACTTTTTCCGCGGAACTTTTTCCGGCGGAACTTTTTCCGCTATTATCACATAATTCCTTATGGATGCTATTGAGGAAGTTTCCCTTGGTATTGAAAGATATAGCTGCTGCCTTGCATCTGACCTCGTATGAATTTTTTAATGAAAAATTTATTCTCTTTCCACCAACAAATTTTGCCAATACAGAATTATAAGTTTCCGCTTAATTAGTGTCGACGTCGTACAGCAGACTCCACGTATTATCTGCCAACCTTTTGTTGATGATTCAATAACGTCAAATAATACAGGGCGCAGCTATAAGAAAGATTAGAGGAAACTGTTTGTCGCATATTAAAAATGCCCTGGCGATTGGCAAATTAGAAAATTTCTGTCAAATTTGGAGCTGTAAGGCTACTTATATCATAATCATAATCAGCATCATGTCTACTAAAATATTTTTGTGTGTATATCCATCATTTTCCGTCATACTTATTTTACTTCTCTTTCCTTCTATCTCATTGCTCTTATATCAAGTCATCCAATTCAAAGTTATCCTTAGCAGCCTATGAAATTACAAATCATGTTTGAACCTGAATCTAGCTCAAGCATGGTTTTTGTCTTTAAATTTGATCACTTGATATTTAATTATAGATCCATCGGTATATGCGGAACTATAAATTTATTTACGCCTTGTTACGGAGTGCAAAATTTTCTAACACTCTTTCTCTGTTATAATTAATAATCGCGCTAGATCGATTTGAAAAATAGTTCACCTTGTATACAGACAAAATTTGGCATACCTACAAAATAGACGATAGTAAAGATTCTAGTTTTGCAGCTTAGTCATAAATATATTTAGTTGTAATCCCAGAAAATAGAATAGCCAGGTAAAATTCTTCAGACAACAAAATATAGATAAAGAGATGAGGGTCATAAGCTGTTGTCGTCATCGTGCAGAAACTAAGAATTGCAATGGGCTAGGTGTTACGAGTTGCCTATATTAATTTCTAAAAGGCGCAAACAAGAAATCCGTCAGCTGTCCTGAGGGGCCTTAAGCAACACATTTAGGTAGAAGTGGTGAGAATGGGCCTTAAAGAGTTGGCCCAAGAAATAGCGGTAACATTTCCTGGAGAATTTGCGGAGTCGTACTATATAGGGGAAGGTGACCTGTGACGGCCCTGCGCCTGTGTCGGCCCTGTCAGGTTATTTCCGGTCATGATTGTCTGGTTGTCTAGACTGTTTACTAGATCCATTTGACATTCGCCGTTTAGTATACAGACAACATTTCTAGTCGTTCCTGTGTTTAATGTGGCTGCTATAAAAAAAAATGGATCCGGTAAGTAACTGATGTAAAAAATTACTATTTTAAAAAGCATGTCATGTTCGTATCTAAAAGGATAAACGGACACAATTTGGAGAGAGATATTTCAGTAGGTTCTTTGTTAGATGTAGGTACGGTAGTAATTTTGAGGTTGTGTTTTCATATACTTAGTTTTTAGTGTTTTTGCGTTACATGACGTTTTGCCTATGATGGCCCCAGTCCAGTATTCCTATGACGGCCCTCGGGGCCATCATAGGAATGCATGTAATAAAAATAATTCCTCCATTAATTTCAGAATAAGTCAAAAAATAGGCAGCTGTGGGATGAAGCAGACATGGCTAAAGCCTTGGAGGCATTAGAAAATAAAACATTGGGCTATACAACAGCAGCAAAAACATATAAAGTACCTCGAACGACATTGCGAAGGAGGTATAAAAATTCGCAGGGCAGTACCAAAGGATATTTAGGACATAAGCCTACATTTAATGTTGATATACTTGGGCCGTCCACAAGCGAGAGTTGTAAAGACGCGTGATCGCCGCGTGACCACCGCGTGATCGGTTGCTATTGGTTTGTGAAATGAGCAGAGTAGTTGGAAGGGTGGGTGGTAATGACCCGTTGCACTCTAGAGAAAAGGAAACGTTTCGTTTACATTCTGTGTATCGGTGTATCTGCTCGTACCTATTGTTTATTAGTGTTCAAGAAGTAGCCATTTGTACAGTTTTCATAACTATTTTATTTTAAACTGTAAGGTATGTATATATGCGAATCTGAATGGGTAGCAAATATTCATGTACTTAATACTAAAGCTACAAACACATTTTAACACGTTTTTAGGTTAGGAGTTTGTCGTTTTGGGCTGAAATAATGGCGGACGAACATGCTGCCGCTGTCTTCAATTCACCACCTAAGAAGCGGCGCCAAAAACATTTATCTATAGAAGAAAAAACAACTGTTTTAAATATATACAAAACATACGAAAAAGTTGAAAATGTGCAGTTTGCAGCCGAAGCAGCAGGTAAAGTGGTTTTTTGTAACTAATCTGTAATTATTTATGTATTATGTATAATTTTAGGGATTGGTGTTTCATCTGTGTATAGAATACTCAGTGAATACAAGGAAAACCATGAAGTGCTTCCTCCGAGAGCTTACCACAGACCAAGAGCTATATTGGATAATGTCGATAACGAGACAAAAAGTGCTATTAGGAGAAAAGTCCATTCATTTTTTTTTTGAAGAACGAACCACCAACAGTGCTAAAAATGCTTACAGCTATCGAGGAAGATGAAAGCATTCCAAATTTAAAAAAAACGACATTGAAAAAATTACTACATGAACTTGGTTTTCGGTAAGTTGCATTGTCTTAAGGCTGGCATTTACCTAAAATAAATTTCTATTTGATGTATGTAAAGTAAGAATACTAGTTTGTGTGTATGATTCACCAAGAGGCAAAGCTTTGAGTAACTGGAAAGTTAAGCAGATTAGTGTTCCTTGAGATTAAAATACCAGGTAATTGCTTGCGTTCCAATTTTGTTTCCCATTTTAAATATTTCTTGGTCTTTAGACTATTTACTACCTGGACTCGCTATTTGTGTTGCCTAAAATTTTAAATTAAAATAGAGTTGCATGTTTTGTAATGCTGAAGTGTAATTATTTTTAAATTTAAAAAAATCGCTCTATCAGTAGATAGATAAAACATAAATAAATAGGAAAAAAAATTGTCCTTGCTTCCTATTTTAAAATTACATCTAAAAAAATGGAACAAAATGTGCATAAAATGAAGCATATTTCAGGTGTAAACTCCAGCCTTAATGCAAGTAAATAGAAATACATTGTATTTTTTACTATAGGTTTAACAAAAGAAACCGGAATAGTATGCTAAAAGAAAAACCAGAAATAATTGCTTGGAGGCGATGTTACCTCCGAGAAATTAAAAAACATCGTGAAGCAGGCAAAAAAATATAACGGGTGTTCAAAAACTAGCACGTTTGGAGTAGGCCATGAGTTAACAAAACAAGAGACACAGTATGTCTTTACTTAAACATGAACCAAAATAAACGTCAAAATAAATTGAGGTTATAAACGAGGAACTTTAATTTACACTTAAAAATTAATTCATGAACAGCAAAGTGAATTACAGCTATAAACTAAAAATTTAGTTTACAATTTAATTGATTAAATGATTAAAATGTCCACCATCAGATTCAATACATTTTAAAACCCTATTTGTGACTCCATTAACTGCATTTATTAGAAACTGAGGCATATTATTTATTTCTTCAAACTTCTCATTAATTCGTAGTCTTAATTCTTCCAAATCATTAATAGGGGTTTGATATATTGAATTTTTGATGAAAGGCCATAAACAGAAATCACAAGGGGTCAGGTCGCAAGATCGTGCAGGTCAGGGAACTTCAGTGTTTCTGCTAATAAGTCTATCATCATAGAATTCCCTAATTAATCGTAAAGTTTCGACTGTACAATGTGGTCTTGCTCCATCCTGCTGGAAATAACCCTCACGTAATTCATCATCATGAAGTTCATTGAAAAACGGTTGTAAAATTTCCTGTCTATATCTTTTTGCATTAATGTTACCATTAAAAAAAATTGGTCCAGTTAAACGTCTTGCACTGATAGCTGCCCAAACACCTATCTTTTCAGCATGCAGAGGTGCTTCAACATACGTATGAGGATTATCCGCAGACCAGGTACGATAATTTTGCGAGTTAACATATCCTTGTCTGTAAAACCAAGCTTCGTCAGTAAAAAACGTTTTCTTAAGCGCTTCTTGATTGTTGTTAAGCACACGTAAAAACCACTGACAAAAACGTAGCCTTTCAGGAAGATCATGTGGCAATAGCTCATGAACTGCAGTTAAACGATAAGGGTACAAGTGGGCATTTTTACGTAAAATTGTATGGCAAGTTCCTACAGAGAGGTTTACTTGCTGCGACAAATGACGAACAGAAGTATGGGGCTCGTTCTGCATAATCTCAGTCACTTCTGCAACGGCTTCATCTGTACGCTTTTTTGGTCGCCCACCCCCTTTCGATACAACACAGCCACTCTCACGGAACCGGGCTACACATCTTTTCAAGGTTTCTGCAAACTGCTGATGCACAAAAACCACATTTGGAAATTCATCACGGAATTCTGCAGTGCAGTTCTCTACTGAATAAGTCCAAACTCCGTCTACTTTTGTTGCATTGCGGAAATAACTTTCAACTATGAAAATTTTTTGTTCTAACGAAAACACCATTTTGTAATGCGCAAATTCTACCTACAAGAAATAATTTTTAGTACATAATGCGATTTTGGAACTAATTACTTACAGGAGAGACAAGTAATCAACTGTCAAATAATAATTATTTAGATAACCTCAAAACATCAGGTGTTTGCGGCTCGGCAGCTGGTTATGAAGCGACATACATTTACCGACGCATAACTGATGCACAGCCTACTATAAACGTGGGAGTTTTTGAACACGGTTTACTATTAAATCTTTCTTTCATAAATGTCTTAAATTATCTACAATCATGTTATAGTGTAAATCGGGCTTCGATATAACTCCGCCTACTACACGCCGCTTTCACGTGATAGCTCTCTCTTGTGGACGGCCCGGGTATAGTGAAGCTGAAATTGCAAAGCATGTGGTTAATTTAGAAACCAGGCTTTTTGGACTTACCAGTACAGAGTTAAGAAAGCTTGTTTTTCAAATAGCGGAGAAGCATAAAATGAACCATCGATTTAATAAAGAAAAGGGCATGGCTGGTAGAAAGTGGCTAAAAGGGTTTCTGGCAAGAAACCCAAGGATATCTGTTAGAACTCCCGAGCCGACATCTATCGCACGAGCACAGGCTTTCAATAAAGAAAACATTAGGTTGTTTTTTCGTTCCATTGTAGAAGTTATGGATAAATATGAATTTCCTCCCGAAAATATCTATAATGTTGACGAGACTGGCATGAGCACAGTTCCTACAAAGTCTACTAAAATTCTCGCAACAAAAGGAAGAAAACAAATCGGAATTATAAGTAGTGCGGAACGTGGACAAAATTATACCGCTGTATGTTGTATGAACGCTATAGGAACATTTGTTCCTCCCGCCTTTATTTTTCCACGGAAACGATTTAAAGCCGAGTTAGTGGATGACGCACCTGTACGCAGTGTAGCATTTTGCCAAGATAATGGCTGGATGAACACAGAGACATTTGTCAAGTGGCTAAAGCACTTTGTCTTGCATGTTAAACCATCGAACGAAAATAAAGTCCTTATAATCCTTGATGGGCATAGTAGTCATAAGGGATTGGAAGTATTGGAATATGGTAAGGAAAATGGAATTATACTATTTTGTCTTCCAGCACATTGTTCCCATCGTGTCCAACCCCTTGATGTTGGTTTTTTTGCACCTCTTCAAACTTTCTACAATATGGAAATAGAAAAATGGATGAGAGATAATCCTGGGCGGACTGTCACTCATTTTCAAGTGACAAAACTTTTCAATAATGCTTACCTTAAAGCTGCGACTCCATCGAACGCAATAAGTTCTTTTAAAAAAACCGGAATTTATCCGTTTAACCCAGATGTGTTTGAAGACTGGGAATTTGCAGCTGCTTCTACGACAGATAGGGAAATCACAAACGAAGAACAACCGCAAAGTGAAATCGAGGATGAAACCCAGCAGACTTTCCATTCAACTGACCAAATTGCAAGCACCTCTATAGGCAGCGAGCAAATTGAAGAAATATCCCCTCTCCCGAAGGTGACAGCAAAATTATTAACCCAAAGGAAAAGAAAACTTGGGAAGACAGGTGTTATTAACAGCACACCAGATATTGAAGAAATAAAAGAGACCAAAAAAGAAGCACTCGAAAGGGAAAGAAGAAAAACAGCAAGGGCAGCCAGAAGAAAAGTTGAAAACCAGTTAAAAGGAGATACTGATGATGAATCAGATGCATCATGTCTGTACTGTAACGAGCTCTTTTCTCGTTCTCGTCCCAAAGAATTTTGGCTAAGGTGCCAGAACTGCAACAGTTGGTGTCACGCGGAGTGTGCTGATGTTTCTAAATCAACAAAGACTTTTATTTGTGAAGTTTGTCAACCACAAAGGCGTTTTTAACTTTAAGATTTTTAAAAATTTATGTTCCCTTATTAAAAACTTTACGTTTTTATTTTTTAGTTTTGTTGTGAAACGTGGCCTCACATTGTATCTTGTTGCTCAGCAACATAATTTAGAGGCACTTTTGATTTTTAAAATGTTTTTATATCTGACAATGTTTATTCTTATTATTATACCAGATTTTTTAGTTTTAACTGTCTTTTATTTAAAAAATACTACGCAATTTTGTTTGTGAAAATCATCTTTTTACAATTTTATAAAGGGGGCCATCATTGGATAACATACGCCTATGATGGCCCCTTGTTTTTTTTTATATTTTAATGTTTTACTCCAAACTGAAAGAAAAGAAAAAAGTTTATTACGTAGTAATAAAAACATCATATGATAACGTAATTTTTCACCAAAGCTTGTTTTCATATCTCAAATGGCTTTTAATTTATAACGAAATATAGTTAGGGGGGCCATCACAGGTCACCTTCCCCTACCATATTGCAAAACAAACAACGGGAAAATACTTACTGCAAAGGAGATATTATGGGATAAGTATGTAAACAAATGCAGAATATATCGAAAAATAGGACTTATACCAGGAAAAGAGCAGAATTCGAACTCTTCTACTGCATCTTCACCAGCTGCTTCGCCAGGTATTTTAAATGTTTGGGTAGTTGGTGTTACTAATGAGACATGTTGAATGGGAAATTATATATTTTTTCAGGTCCATTGGATGAATCCGTCACTGACTCTGAAACAACCATCCGGTTATGCACTGGTAATACTTCCATAATTCTTACTGTGTATTACATTTACAGGTAACAAACTGTTTTATATTACAGTTAGAAATCGACTTTGAATTTAAATACGCTAATAAGAGCAACAAACTGCTAAACGACTGGGGTTTATTTGCAAACAAAATTTTAAGATTAGCAGAGTCTCAGAAAACTGTTGGCATCATTAAAAACTTTTTAAAGAATTACAACTGCAGTACTTTTTCTGAACGTAAGTTATGTTCACTACTTTATTTCATTGCATTACCTATAATAGATTTTCTCTTAACAGGCCAAACAGAAACATTTGCTTTTTTACTTCTGCCGCTATTGATGTCTGTGGGTCCAGTTAAAGGGAAATCTGCAAGGTATAGACCATCCAAACGCGAAGCTCAACAAGCATTTTGTTTACATGTTCAAGTATGTTACCAATGTGTGTGTGAATAAATATTTAAATAAAATTGAATAATTGCCTTTATATAGGATAGATCAGAATTACAAGATGAATTATCTGCCCGAAGAGAAAAGCTTCTTAAACCGAAAGAAACGTTACAACCAACTGTAGTATTTGTGGGCCCATTGGAAAATCTGACCGCTTTTTATGTAGTAATAAACGAAGTGCAGTATAGACTGGAAACACCAGTACGTGCAGTAGATGTTTGTTTTAAAGCATACCATGCTTTAAACGCAAGATACCCTTGTGAAGCGGAACACGTTTGGTTGTATCTTCAGAAAGGTATATATGACATTCAAACAGTATTTGACAAAAATTCAGTTGCACTAAGCACATTTATATCGGACATTAATTCCGCATAATGTTATCAACGTTTTTATTTTGTTGCTGTTACCTTTTAAGTCTAAAGTTTTGAAGTTGGTGTTGGGATATTTGAAATGTAATTTCTTGACATCGCCCTAGATGGCGTTACATGTAGCATGTTGTTCATAAAGGCAGTGCTGGACGACACTTCGTAACCAGCCTCTAGCCTCTCTTAAGCATGGTTGTGTTTTGAGATACGGATCCTGTTCCCTCCAACAACATCATAACAGGGCGCAGTCGGAAAAGTGAAATAAATAATAAATTAAATAAGTGAAAAGTAAATAAACAAATTGATGTAAATGAAGTAGAAATAAAGCCTACTTAAATAAAGAAATGAACGAAAATAAGTGTTAAAACGTGTAGATAACAAATCAAGTAAATAAATAAGTGAAACACCACGTGCACCGGAGATAATAAAAATGGAGGGTCAAGCACAAAGACCTCGCGCTTTGGAGTTCGAAGGGCAAATGTCGGAAAATTGGGATTTTTTCAAACAGAAATTTGAAATTTACATGAAGGCCTCAGGTTTTGATACGGAAGACGAAACGAGAAAAAGCTACCGACTTCTGAACCTAATTGGTGATAGGGCGTTAAAAATTTACAACACTTTTGTTTTTGCAGAAACAGAAGATAAAACGAAGTGCGATGTAATAATATCGAAATTTGATGCAAAATTTTTACCAACAAAAAATGTAACGTAAGAAAGGCATCAGTTTTTTACACGAAATAAAAATTAACTGAAACAATGGACGAGTACTGTACTGAATTAAGAAAATTAGCAGCTTCTTGTGAGTTTAGTGTGCTAACAGACAGTTTAATTAAAGACAGAATTATTTTGGGAATCAGTGAAATAAACATTAAGGACCGGTTACTGCGAGAACCAAATTTAAATCTAGAAAGGGCGATGGAAATCTGCCGCATCGCGGAAACAACGAAAAGGCAAATTGAAGCAATTAATGGAAATGATAATGGAGAAGTAAATAGAGACCGATAGTGTGACGTATTAGGGGCGTGTACGTTAGAAAACCTTTCCAAACGTTTCTGTATTTTCAAGCGATTTGCCGTAAGAGAAGTTTTGTATCGTGTTTATCTGTGTTTTTTTAGTGAAATAAGTGTTGTAGTGTTAGTATATATAAATAAGAGACAATAAACAGTGTTAGCATAGAGACTTCATATTTAATAGTTTTACGAATATTGCAATAAGTGCTTCTGAAGTAAGTTGAGGTTATGGTGTCACTTGGTAGTTCTCTAACGCATGGCACTATTTTCAGCTGATAAATTAATCGAGATGACTGCAAAATACGTCTTGAAACTTGCAACTATTGTAAGTTTTTTTGGAGAAGACGGCAAAGCATTTTCTAAAGGTGAAAATGTTGTAGAATCGGGACACGTTGAGAAAATGGATTTCGATGCCGAATTAAATATTATACGTGGAAATGTTCACGCCAGTATGAAGAACAAGGTGTATAATGTCGAGGTAAAAGTACATACTTACATGAGTTTAGCTAATTTTATTTATTAATTTTTTTTACAGATTTCATTAGATAAATCAGGGGCTATAACAGCTGTGCAATGTTGTTGCCCAAGAGGTATAAAGTGCCATCATGTAGCAGCGCTTTTAATTTTTGCACATTACAACATATCTGTTACTGACATGCAATGTACCTGGCGCAGCACAAAAAGCAAGTCGGACCAAATCAGCACTTGTGACGATTTAAATCCGAAAACCCCA
>JABXWE010013988.1:0-27085 GCA_014611495.1 Limonius californicus
TATAAAAACAACTCAAACTCTTAATTAAGATATGCTCCTCCAGATGATTATCCAAAATAAACAAATTCATAAATGGTTTAACCAACACGAAATCAAATTAAATTGCACCAACCTTTTTGCAGATCTCAGAGTCGCTGTTATAATTGGTCGAACTGTATAAACTCATGGAACTAGTAACAAAGTAAATACACACACAAAGAAAAACATAGGGAAAATCAAGAAAATCATCATATAGAAATCATTTAGCAAAATTCCTTTCAAAATTGTTAGTGGTTTCGCTTAAATGGCACCATAAAAATTTTCAAGTTCATGATTCAACATAAACGTAATAAAACACCAATTATTATTTTATTTATTCTTCTAATTTTTTAAACACTTACCCTATTTATACTTATGTGACCGCAAGTTTGGTGGAATCCAATCCTGTCTTGAATTTTTAAAGTCTGCCAGTTTCGCCATGAACGATGCGGGAGCACGTCACGAATTCTCATAGCGAAACTGCGAACTCGTGGTCCAATCCAAGGGTTTGCTAAATCAAAGTAGTGCAGTTAAATGTTATTTGTTGTATACAAATCCCGACCATACGTAAGTAAATGCAGCTCTCAATACTTCTCTCCAATCAGGATGCACTATTAATTGTTTATAAAACTTGTGCGGATAATATTAAGGTCCTAACCTCCAAATTGTCTCGAGGTAAGATTCCGTATTTGAGTTTCTTATTTTAAGTTAATTTACTTTTATTTTGTACAGAAGCACAACCTTTTATTTATTTAATTATATTTAATTATTTCTTCTTGCAGATTCCAAGTTTTCAACAAGCGACTTTAATGTTTGTGTCTACTTGTCTAGTCAAATTGAAATCAAAAATAGTTGAATTATAAAAAACGACTGACGCCATCTTGTTCGACGAAATTCGAGATTTTTTGTAAATCTCGGCCGTAAGTTAAACAAAATACCTTGAATATATAAATAAACATTAACACATTTATTTTAATAAATAAACACTAAATTATGAACACTAAATGCAGACTTGACGGGGCTGCAAAAATAGTGTGCTTTCGGCTTGTTGGTCTAAGTCTAAGTGCAACATCTTTTTCAAGAAAAAACCCGTCATTTTTTAGCGAGTTACCTAGCAACCCAACACATGCAAACACATTTTTTTGTATCCCCCAAGGGCTCAACCAATCAGGATAAAGCATTAAAATTACCTAAATTATTTACGAATATCTTCTTCTTCTTCTTTTAGTGCCGTATTGTGTGATGTTGGCGACCATTATAGCAAATCTATGTATTGTTCGCCATAATGATTATATCTTGGGGACATAATTTGGTGGTTTCCCATTTGCCTTCCACATCGTGGTATTGTAGCCGGTAAATCCGATTTACAGAATCGCCTACAACTGTCCAGTTTGTGCCTGTTTAAGTCTCCGTGACCCACAGCCACTCCCACGAAAACCACTGCTCTTTGGCAGATATCTACAGCCGTCTCTCACCTAAGCAAAACTTATAAATTACAACAAAAGAAAATTATTATTGTGCTCCTTACAATATTAGCTGCATTTCGATATCACTCGGCATAGTTTTGATAATGCATTTGGAAATTGACAAATAATTTTACATTAGATTTAAAGACAACTCCAATGTTAATCAAATTTAACACAAAGCTTCCTCACATACATAAGGACATTACTATAAATATATTTTTCCAAAAGAAAAGGATTATATTCACAAATTTACATTTTTGTATGAAGCTGTCGAACAGATTATATTTTTACTCATATTTGTTAAATTGCGGCTCAAGAATGCACGAATTTGGTTGAAAAGTATCCTCTATGTCTTCCTGACGATGAATATGAACCAAAATAACAAGCTTTGTTACCTAGGACAAGTAACACAGTTTACAAAGCAAAACCAAATGATCGAAACTACTAATTTAAATCGTATTTGATTTATATGTGGTTAAACTATTTTTTTCGTATAAGGTAGCTTAATATAGCTTTATTAGGTTTAGCAGTAGGTTAAGATATCTCAATTAGAGCATGTTGTTACACAGCAATATATATATATTTCTTACCATACCATTTTCGTTTTTTTTTGGTTTTTGTGTTGTTTTCTATGCATTTTCTGTAGCATTGTATACTGCTATTGGTTTTGTATGTGTTTTTTTTAATTTTCTTTGTGATTTTTTACTTTTCAGTAAATGCGAGTTTTATACTTCGTGTCTACCTTTTTCTTGGGAATTTTCTTTATCTTCATTCTATACCTTTCCGTTTACATCTCCGATTTTTCGCTTCTTTCGCCATTCGTTTACTATCTTCTCTCTTTCAACCTGATTTTTTATTTGGTTTTATTGTTACCTCTTAATTCTAATTTCTCTTTCAATCTGTCCATATCGATTCAGTTCTGTTTTATATTTTTTTATTCTCATACTTGCTATATATCTCTTCTCGCTGTCTTTCTCGCGTTTTTTGTGAAAGCGTGTGTGTTAAAATTTTACGTAAAAATCTTTCAGCCACATGAAACCCCTTGGTTTTAAAAAAGCCCTCATTAATTTAAAGATTACTCTAACTAGATACTTAGTTTGTTCTAACACCCAATGCAACGTTGCTTAAATCATCGTTTTAATCAATACGTAGGATGTTACGGATGAATGGTATTTACACCCTTCGCGAATAGCCTGCCTCAAAATAGACAAATGTACGCTTGACAGATTTACAAAGCCCGCCTGAAATTAGGTATATGTACTTAATTGTTGACACTAACTCTCTCCTAAGCCCTTTAATAGTTTATTATAGGGATGTAAATGGCTTCGAGATGATCTCAGCAGAGTTTACTCTCAATTCAACTCCTGATCTCCCTTTTCACGCACGTTTTTCGTTTTTGCGACCGCAAAAAGGGGCACCATGTGCGTTTGCAAAATACGCATCGGGAATAAAACAAAAACAAATTCCAAGGGAGAAATTCAGCGCACCTAGCGATCCATAGATCACTATTTTAAAATTCAGATAGAGATAGGTTCTCGCGAAACCTTCTATGCAAATCGGATTGTGCAACGCAGGGCCGTGCCGGCGTTTTTTCCCGACCCCAATTTCCAGCAAAACACATTTGCGAATAGGGGCCGCGTTTTTGTGTCGGGATTTTGCGCAAATTGGGCTAAACCTCCGGCCACTTGTCGCGGTTAGAGCGAGCCGTTCGGTTTCGGTTTTAAAATCTAGCTGGAAGATTTTCGAGTACGTTCTCTTGCATAATCTTGGCTCGACCCGAAGTCCCATCAAATATTCAGCTCCTAATCCCACCAAAGTCCACCCTATCCTCTCTAATACTCTTCTGTCTCCGTCATTCCCTTATTCGCTTCAAGGATCCGCATTGTCCTTGCTGTATATTCGGTTATTATACGGTTTACATTATTAAATCTAGGACTAAACAATAACTTAGCTGTTGGTCTGTCGGAGGCTCATCGTTATTTACCGCACTGAATGAATATTGAGGACTCCAGGAGGTGTTTTTCTTTTTTTTGCAGTCTCACCCTTGTGAATTTTTTATGCACAGCCTCCTTTCCCGCTAGAATATTAATTTCGCCGGGCAAGAAAATTAATTCGCCTCTAGTTTGGGAAAAATGTTCATCCCCTCGATTTTAAATTAACGCGCCGCTAATTAGAAGCTTACCTTCTTCAGCTTTAATATTATATCAAATAATTCGAGCTGGGCGAGGTGGAAAAATATTAACACCCCTCGGAAACCTGGGTGGGCCCCGCACGTGCGGCTTCGTAATAACAATAATTATTAAATGTACTTCTCGGATTTTTCGCCGTGGAAACGAGCACAAGAGCGAAGTTCGCATGCATGAACTAGATTAAGGAAAGGAAAACAAGAAAAATCCGTTTGCTTTATAAACAGAGTTGACAACTGGAGTATATTGCGTGAGAATCGCAGCATCCACGCCGCGCATCCCAAAAATCAACACCAAGTTCGGAGCTTGCACCCGAAGGGCGTTTCCTTTCGCCCCTTGGATTGCTTCCTGCCAGAGAAGGACGCAACAGGACGCAGGGATGCGACTCCAGCCGGGATTACATATAAAACCGTGAATGATATTAGAATACGCACTGACTTGTATTAAAACGGAACGAAAAGACACGAAAAGAACTTTTTACATGAATTTATGTTACATCTCTGTATGCGCCCTTCTTACATTTTCACCCTTTGCGTGCGATTTTTTCCCCCTAATGGACTCTGCTTCGCATTCGAGCGGAACAGGTGAACCTACCTGACTAAAAGTGTTTCCGTTTCCGATTAATTATGCAGGATTTGTCGCTGTCCCTTTAAAGAAACTAGAATGCCGAATTGATGCTTGCGGGTCGATCAAGAACGCCGAAAGGGAAAGTACTCCTCTATTATAAAGCTGGAACATCATTCTTGCCGAGTAATTTATTGGAAATTTTGCAGGTTCAACAGGGGCGGATTAAAAATATTTAACCCGAGAAACCAATAACTCTATTTCATGACCAAAACTTATCTTTTATATCTTAATCCTTAATGAAAGGCTTCGACAATCAGAAAGTATTTCAAATATAGCATTATTATCCGTAACGTTATTTTTATCCAGTCGGTAAATGGAAACCCAAAAGGGTCAGAACAAAAGACTTTTATTTACAAATGGTAAAACTGTAGGGGTTTTGCTGTAAAGATTTTTTACGGAGCTATTTTTCAATTTGTGGGATTCTTTCTGGTATCTTCATTATTTTTTGAGCTTCCACTGCGTTCTTTAACTATTATTTAGGGATCAACCTGTTGCCCGAAACCCTTATTATTTGTTATAAAACTAAGGCAACCTTATACGCAGGTTTTTTTACTATTATTTAACCTCCACCTGTTGCATTCTGGTAAAAAAGCGAAAAATTATATGTGGAAAATAAACAAAACCAAGACTAATTGTGTTTTTTAACTTTTACCAGCGACTGTGTAATTTCTCGTTTAAGAGTTTGAAAAGGACTCACGTAATTTGAGTAAACAGGTTACCATATTCTCACAATTGAGGCTAACTAGACAGGAAATAAATGACAAAGACTGTTACACTCACATTTTATACAATAGACTTCCTACGAACATTGTGCCTTAGAGGCATAACCGGAAAGTTACTTATTGTGAGACTGTTCATATTAAAACAACGTTTAAGTACCACATATTATTCGGTTTTTATTGACTACACACCTTAACACCGAACTCAAGATCTAATATTTGATTAAAATGTTTTTTCTAATACGTATAAAATCTACTCTTTGCCATATTTGCAGTTGGGGGTGATAAGTATGAATAGTTAAATATTTTTTCATATCAAAGCCGATTTTGGTTTTTACTTAAACTTCCAACTCTATAATATAACATCGCTAGTCCTACTTCCGCATAACCCTTTTTCGTGATTACCCAACTTAACTTTAAATTAATTTAATCTTAATTTTTATATGACTTTAATTTAACCTAACCCAACTTTAAATTAATCTGACCTAATCTAACTTTAAGCTAATCTATTTCCCGTTTAAACAACATATAGTTAGATCATTTTCAGCATATATTTAATTTTTTGAAATACTCGTACATTTTTCCCAAAACTTCTACTCTCTGATCTACATAAATAAATTATGAAGAAGGTTAAACTCCAAACTAACTTTTCCTGATCTAAATTTACCCTGAACCTATTTTATGTTTACGTAATCTAAACTGAACCTTACATACCTTAACACGAGCTAAGTCAGCTTCAATGTTAGTTACTATTAAACTCACACAATCTCATATTGATTTAACCTAATCCACCTTTAAGTAAATCTGACCTATTAATATCAAACTTAACCGAAACTAGTTATAAAGTTACTTAACTTTAACCCAACATTTTTTCTGCTTAAGTAATATATAATAACATCACCGACAGCAAATATTTAATGTTTCTTAAATAATTTTTTCCCAAAATTTCCAATCTCCGATCTACATAAACAACTTTCAAGAAAGATCACATTCCACACTAACTTTAACTTAACTTTTCCTGATCTAACTTTAACCTACACATATTTTAGGTTTACATAATCTGAACTAAAACTTGCATACCTTAGCATGAGGTAACCTAGCTGAAATCTTAGTTACTATTAAGGCCACATATCCTCATATTGATTTAAGCTAGCCCAATTTCAAGTAAATCTGACCTATTAATATCAAACTTAATCAAAACTAGCTATAAAGTAATCTAACTTTAAACCAACATTTTGTCTGTATAAATAATATACAATAACATCACAGTCAGCAAATGGTTTATGTTCTTTAAATGCACTTTTCCCAAAGCTTCCAATCCCGATCTCCAAATAACTTACAAAAAAACTCACATCCAAAACTGACTTTCCCTGATCTGACTTTAACCTTAACCTATTATAGGTTTTCGTAATCTAAACTGAAACTTACATACCCTAACATCAGATCTTCTTAGGGTGCTTTGTCTCTTACGAGACGTAGCGATCTTCTCTCCTATGCCTGTGTTGCGCGTTTAGAGTGCCACAGACATAGAGGACCTACAGCTTAACGTGGGCTTCGAACCACGGGAAGTGTAAACACTTCTACTCCAGAGAAGATTTACTGGGCAGAATACCTCGCTGGTTTGCCATTGCCTTGCGAGGGAGAACGGCCGTTAAAAATCCGATGTTCCGGTACTGGGAATTGAACCCAGGACCCTCAGCGTAGAAGTCTAACGCGCTAACCTCTAGCCTACGGCCGCCTCTTCTAACATCAGATAAGCTAGCCTTAATCTAAGTTACTATTAAGCTCACACAATCTCATATTTATTTAATCTAACCCACCTTTAAGTAAATCTGACCTATTACTATCGAACTTAATCGAAAGTAACTAAAGAACAACTTAAATTTAATCCTACACTTTTGCTGTTTAAACAATATATAATAACATCATCGTCAGCAAATATTTAATGTTTTTAAATAGTTTTTCCTACGCTCTCAATCTCCGATCTCCAAATAACTTACAAAAAAGGTTACACCACAAACTAACATTTCCTGATCTAACTTTAACCTAAACCTATTTTACGTTTTCGTAATCTAAACTAAAACTGACATACCCTAACAAGAGCTAAGCTAGCTTTAATCTAAGTTAAACTATTAAGGTCACACAATTTCATATTTATTTAACCTAACCCACCTTTAAGTGAATCTGACCTATTACTATCGAACTTAATCGAAAGTAACTATAGAATAACTTAAATTGAACCCTACACTTTTGCTATTTAAACAATATAACAGGGTGTCTCAGAAACAATGGGCCAGCGTTTAGTCATAGATTCTTTAGGTTAAAATAAAGCGATTAAACCTAATATACCTTAGGCCGAAAGTCCTTCCTTTAGAAGTTATAGGGCCTTAAAGTTCAATTTTTTATTTTTTCTTTTTATTGTAATTTCCACAAATCTATATATATATTTCTTTTAAATTTGGTACACATACTCTTCATTATGTAGTAAAGTGGCCGCAGCATTTTCATAAACCAGACTTAACTTTAAGAGGCACTTAACCTACCACTCACATTTTATATTAGCTCTAACGTTGTTATTAGTGGAAAATTATGCAGTTTTCTTTTATTTTCTGAAAGAGAATTAAAAAGTACATAAATAAGGTACTCTTAGTTCATACACGTAAAGGCAACCGTTTGCATTAAAATGCTTGTGCAAGTTTTGAGTTGCCGTTAGGACGTGCAATTAGCAGGTAGCCATGATCACAAAAACAATGGGTAGTGCTTGTTACACCAGAAAAAAAATAATGCTAAATCAATTAAATACTTTGGTGTCATAGAAATTTTATATTAAATTTTTGTTTTGGGTTTACGAAAATGCCGCGACATAACGAATTCTCCAATCCTGAAATGAGAGATACGGTTTGCGTTTACGCTTAAAAAATAAAATTTCTATTACAGCAAAGTATTTAATTGACTTAGCATTGTTTTTTTTTTCTGCAGTAACAAGCACTACCCATTGTTTTTGTGATCATGGCTACCTGATAATTGCACGTCCTAACGGCAACTCAAAACTTGCACAAGCATTTTAAGGCAAACGGTTGCCTTTACGCGTTTGAACTAAGAGTACCTTATTTATGTACTTTTTAATTCTCTTTCAGAAAATAAAAGAAAACTGGAAATTTTCCACTAATAACAACGTTAGAGCAAATACAAAATTTGAGTGGTAGGTTAAGTGCCTCTTAAAGTTAAGTCTGGTTTATGAGAATGCTGCTACCACTTTACTATATAATGGTAAGTATGTGTACCAAATTTGAAAGAAATACCTTTAGATTTGTGGAAATTACAATAAAAAGAAGAAATAAAAAAATGAATTTTAAGGCCCTATAACTTTTTAAGGAAGGACTTTCGGCCTAAGGTATATTAGGTTTAATTGGTTTATTTTAACCTAAAGAATCTATGACTAAACGCTGGCCCATTGTTTCTGAGACACCCTGTATAATAACATCATCGTCAGCAAATATTTCACCTTCCAGTAGTCGCACCTTTTATCTGGACACCAGTGTTCGCAGTAGGTCTCTCAGACCCCTTGCTATTCTGATTTTTTGCACTCATACTAATTGAGATATATTGCTTATTACTGAATATATTTGTTTATTAGGATAATAAAACACATTCGTCACAAAATTTTAACTTCTAACTTTATTTGAAAATTCACAGAATATCAAAGCAAAATGTACATTTCTTAACATTTTCTTAATATTTTCTGTTTTTCAAATATTGCTTTAAAAATGCCACATATCATTATTGAAATAATAAAAATAAGGTTCATTTAGTGTAAAAAAAAGAATCAAATGATTTAAATCAGCTCAACCACCACCATCACCATCAATATGTATTCACTTACAAGGACACCTCACTTGGCTTACAGGTGGTAATTCTCAAGAGAATACACCTAAACTAATGCGCATTCGTATGAGAATAAGAGAATACTCTATCGAAAGGTATCGAAAACGACCAAGCATAAGATCAAAAAATTAAAGAGTTATAGCTGAAATAAGAATTTTCAGATCTGTGAGACCCCGTGCGACTACTGGCAGGTTAATGTTTTTAAATAGTTTTTTCTTACGCTCTCAATCTCCGATCTCCAAATTACAAAAAAAGTTACATCGCAAACTAACATTTCCTGATCTAACTTTAACCTAAACCTATTTTACTGACATACCCTAATTTGAGCTAAGCTAGCTTTAATCTAAGTTAAACTATTAAGATCACACAATTTCATATTTATTTAACCTAACCCACCTTTAAGGGAATCTGACCTATTACTATCGAACTTAATCGAAAGTAACTAAAGAATAACTTAAATTTAATCCTACACTTTTGCTGTTTAAACAATATATAATAACATGATCGTCAGCAAATATTTAATGTTTTTAAATAGATTTTTCCAACGCTTTCAATCTCCGATCTCCAAATAACTTACAAAAAAAAGTTACATCCCAAACTAACATTTCCTGATCTAACATTAACCTGAACCTATTTTACGTTTTCGTAATATAAACTAAAACTGACATACTCTATCATGAGCTACGCTAACTTTAATCTAAGTTAAACTATTAAGGTCACACGATCTCGTATTTATTTAACCTAACCCACCTTTAAGTAAATCTGACCTATTACTATCGAACTTAATCGAAAGTAACTAAAGAATATCTTAAATGTAACCCTACACTTTTGCTGTTTAAACAATATATAATAACAACATCGTCAGCAAACATTTAATGTTCTTTAAATAAATTTTCCCAACGCTTTCAATCCCCGATTTCTAAATAACTTACAAAAAAGGACACATTAAAACTAACTTTCCCTGATTCGACCTTAAGCTAAACCTATTTTATGTTTTCGTAATCTAAACTGAAACTTAATACTCTAACATGAGCTAAGCTAGCTTTAATCGAAATTTCTATTAAACTCATACAATCTCATATTTATTTAACCTAATCCACTTTTAAGTGAATCTGACCTATTTATATCAAACTTAGCAGAAACTAGCAATAGAGTAACTTAAATTTAACCCTACATTCTTGCTGTTTAAACAATGTATAATAACATCATCGTCAGCAAATATTTAATGTTCTTTAAATAGATTTTTCCCAACGCTTTCAATCTCCGATCTCTAAATAACTTACAAAAAAAGAAACATCCAAAACTAACTTTCTCTGATCTGACTTAAACCTAAACCTATTTCATTTTTCCGTAATTTAAAGTGAAACTTACGTACATTAACATGAGCTAAGCCAGCTGTAATCGTAATTACTATTAAGAATACACAATCTGATATTTATTTAACCTAACTCACCTATAAGTAAATCTGGCCGATTACTATCGAACTTATTCGAAAGTAGCTATAAAGTAACCCAACCTTTATGCTGTTTAAGCAATATATAATGACATCATTGTTAGCAAATATTAAATGTTTTTGAAATATATATTTTTCCCAAAACTTCCAATCTCCGAGTTACATAAATAACTTACAAAAAAAGTCATATCTCAAACTAACTTTAACTCACCTTTTCCTGATCTAACTTTAACTTAACGTTTACCGATCTAACTTATTTTTCAATATCTATCCTGAATGTATGTCGAAAAAGTTATCTCGTGGTTATTATAAGAGTTTCGCGGAGCTTAATTCTCTTTGACTTTTTTTCTAGTGATGGTCTAACAGTTTCTTTTACCTCTTACCATATCCTACCCAAAGGCTATAAAACAAGGTGTTTGTTATTGTGTGCTAGTATCCTGATCTAACTTTAACTTAACTTTTCCTGATCTAACTTTAACCTGAACCTATTTTAGGTTTATGTGGTTCAAACTAAAATTTACTTAATAATTTACTTGATAAGAGTTTCGCGGAGCTTAATTCCCTTTGACTGATTTTTCCAGTCTGAATCTAACAATTTATTTTATTTATTACCAATTACCATATCCTACCAGAAGGTTATGAAACAAACTGTTTCTTATTGCTTGCGTTTATTCCGTAAAAATACTGTTAAATATTAAAGACTGGATCTATTTTAATTAAGCACTAGTGTGGTCGAGTAGTCAGAGCACTAGGCTCCGGTGTTGAAGGTCGAAAGTTTAAATCTCCGATTAGAGGCCAATAGCTTTAAATAATTAGGTCTTCGCGTTCGAATGAACAAAGGGTAATAATGCGGCAGCCTCTAGCGGGCTGTTCACCGCATCACCAAGTGTCAACAATTTAACAAGCGACAATCGGGTGACGACTAAAATTTAAATTACATTACACTAGGCTCCGGGGCGGAAGGTCGGGAATTCCAGTGGTTTTAAATAATTTGGTACTTGCGTTCAAATGAAGAAAGAGTAATTGTGCTGTAGGCGAATGTGTGGTGCCAACCACATCAACATGTTTGGCACGCGACAACCAGGTTTGAGAGCAAGGATGCGGGATCTCTAACCTTTAGTCTTGTAGGAGTCTAGAGCCTCACCATTAAACTAAAATTTAGATACATTAACCTGAGCCAAGACAACTAGAATCTTAATTATTCCTAAACTCACACAATCAGATCCTCATTTAATTTAATCTAACTTTTAAGTTATCTGGTTTGCTGGTTATTTAACGCATCCAAATCTAGCTGTAGGTTAACCTTTTTTCTGCAATCTCCTTTCATCATCATCATCATCATCATCTGACATATATAATTATTTGTCAAGAGGTTTCCTGACCGTTTGCGAAACAGTTATCTTGTGGTTACGATAACAATTTCACAGAACCAGATTCTCTTGGATTGATTTTTCTAGTGATGGTCTAAAATTGTATTTTCCAATTACCTTTTCCTACTAAAAGTTTGTAAAACAAGGTGTTTTTTATTGTTTGCGTTTATTTTCTAACAATATGGTTAATAATTAAAGACAGGATCTGAATTTCAATGCATTTTTTCGACTGGTTTTTTCGATAAGATGTTTGTTATACATTTTTCCGAACTTCCATTGGTCGATTGGTTTTTTAGAAACATTTTCTTCATATTACTTTTTATTTTAGTACGGGGTTATCTCGTAAGTCGTGTTGTTTTCTCAATATAATTTTTATTCAAATTCTTTTAGTAACCCTTTCCAGTTCCGCAGTTCTGTCTAAAACATTTTACAAGTTTCCTCTATTATTATATCATTATCAAGTGGTAATGTTAATACCCTTTTAGTACCCAGCGCTGAATGTATTGTCTGCACTACTCGGACGGCGTCTGGAAAGAACTGTACGTAGGACATGTACGTTGGCTGCGAATGATAGCACTGCGACGTACTAGTACGTCAAAGCACCGCATACGTGATCTTAATAGTTACGTGAACGTTTTTCGTAAAATATTTTCCTCGGTTCTTCTATACTACCTCTTTTGTGGTACATTATATTTTCATCTAGTAAACATGAGATACGAGGGCTATTTTTTAAATAAAGTCCGTTTTTTAAAAAGAAGAAAAATACTATAAATATCATTAAAATATATTTTTCCCATATTCTACACAGTACTTCTATCTACGTCTATACATAATTTCCATTTTTGTTTAAACATTTGTCATACCGCTCAACAAGTTTTTGAATTCCAACGTCAAAGGAATCTGCCGCCTGTGAAGAAGCCCAACCCATGACCGCAGTGTTAACTTCTTCGTCGTCGTTGAACCGTTGACCACCAAGGAACTCCTTTAAGTACCGAAACAACTGAAAATCACTGAGTGCAAGATCTGGACTGTAAGGTGGATGATACAGTTGTTCCCATCCAAAAGACCCGATTAAACCTTGTGTTTGTGCAGATACATGTGACCTTGCCATAAAGCAACTTCACACCGGAAGACAGTAGGCCAGGCCGCTTGTTTTGTATGGCACACCGGAGTTTTCTCAAGGTCACACAATACGCATCAGAATTAATTGTTGTGCCTCTCGGCATAAAATCCACTAACAAAATCCCTTTCCTGTCCCAAAAGACAGTTGCCATGATCCTTCGTTCTGAAATTGTCTGTTGGCGTTCACTCTGGTTGGCGTTCTGAAATTGTCTGTTTGGCGTTCACTCTGGTTGGCGACGATGTGTGTCGCCATTCCATGTTGCTTGGACTCAGAAGTCATGTGAGACACCCAAATCTCATCTCCTGTAACGATGTGGTCCAACATTTCATCTCCTTCCTCATTGTATCGAGTCAAAAACGATAAAGCACAGCCCAATCTTTTTGTTTTGTGATCGTCAGAAAGCAGTCTTGGAACGCACCGAGAACACAATTTTCGATAATTCAGTTTCTCCGAAACAATGGTGTAAAACTGACCTTGAAACCTGTGGAAATTCAATTGATAACTTTGAAATCGTGAATCGTCGGTCGTCTAGAATTTCTTCAGAAATCGAAGAAGGTCGGCCAGGGCGTGGCTCATCATGCACAATAACCCTCCCGTCCTTGAACATTCTCACCTGCTTTCGAACTTTACTGTCACTTTACTGCTGGGAGCAGATGCGCAAGCGCTCTGCGGCGATCGCGCGTCATTCTTACTCTCATTCTCAACGGACCTTATTTAAAAAATACCCCTCGTACAATAGTTAGGTATTATTTTGCATTAATATTCTTTACATAACGGCTTTTTATCACTAAGATCTTATACCTAAAACCATTTATAGGTTATATTATTAGAAGTTTATTTTAACGTTTCTTGTAGTAACCTTCTCCATAAAATAAATACTTCAGATCTTCTACAATGTCCCGCTCATATTTTATTAAACTGTAAACAAAGTTATTAAATCCTAAACAACTAGAACGAACAAAACGTAATGAACTGTAAGTATAGCGTTGTCTTACGTTTATTATTTTGTTTTTGCGAAACTATTATAACGTAAAGAAACATAAAAAATTGGAAAGTCTCAGCAATCGCCAAGGGACTCTTTCCGATGTTTTCATACATTATTACAGTTAATTCTGTCAAGTTTTCCTTAAAGTATTTTCTGTGTATCTCCTTTATTCTCTCTTTATATCGGATTAGATTGTTAATTCGTAATCTCTGCTATTGCGATTCTGAAAACATAGAAATGGAAAACTCAAAAGCGTTGATATGTATAATTCAGTAACTTTTCTAATGTATTATATAGAAAGTGTTGTTTCCTGTATATACTGCCGCTCTTCTGGGCATTTTAACTAGATTTTCTTCATTTATTGCTTTTATATTGATCTAAATATTGTGTATAAATTCCGAAACAAGTATTCAGATAGTGTTTATATTCACGTTTTTTGCCAGTTAATATTATGTTCTCTAAGGAGTTTTCCTTAAAACGTTTTTCCTGTATTGTTTTCTTCTTTTATAGTATCATTAGCTGGTAAATAATGTTACAAAAAACCTAAAACTGAAAAACACAGCTGTAAGTAAATTCCCATATGTATTGTTAGATCCTTATTTCGCTAATTCTGTTATTAATGATTCTGAAAACATAAAAAACTAGGAAGATATAGATTGAATAAAGTAATTTTTTGTGCGAATTATTTCTATTGTTTATTTTCCCTTTTTCTCTCAATAATTCGCCCTAAAATTTTTCCCAGATTCATTTCTACAGCATTATTCCGTAGTAAACAATGTTACCGAATATCCTAAAAAACCCCAGGCCGTAAGTAGCTTCCCATATGTCTCAAATTTTCTCAGGCGGCGCGACAATTGCACCATTAATGTGGACACATTTACAACTCCCACATGTCGCTTCTGAGCGACATCACGCAATATGACTCCAAGGCAACCCAAAAAGAGGCCCAGCCGTATTTATCTGAATTTACTTAATGGTAGTCTCCAGATGGAGTTCGGTCAATAATTACAAAAGCGCCGGAAGTTCGAGCGCCGCAATCCTCCGGAGACGCGCGCTACCTTAGATTCGCTCGGTTATGGTGGAACAGCGGCAGAACTATTTACTTGTACAAAGTTTGCCCACCAGCCTTTGATAAATCAACTTGTATTATATTAACCTTCCGGACAATGGCTGCTGAGGAGAAACGAGCGGTGTTTTCGCGGATTTAATAAATTTTGAGTTGGCTGTGAAAAGGGACGCTTTCCGAAGACTTATATTTTCATCGCGACTTTTACGCCGTCAGCGTTTTACACTGGAACTGAAAATCTTATTTCAGGGGAGCAAATAAACTAAGATGTCATGAGTCGCGTGCGTTCAGCACATGTGACCAGATGAAGGGCGGGCATATTTCAGAACGGCGTGACAGCTGGGGCTCGGCTCCGGGGGCTCCGGGCCCCGGACCGGAGTGGACGCACCAGACCTTCCTAATTTGTCCAATTGTAAAACCGCTGACTAAGAGCGCAGATATTAAAGAGACTGCCATTTCTGACGGCCAGGATGGATAAAAATTGGAAAATAATTGGCAAGGACGGTTCCGGAAGTATCGAGACACGAGAACGGTTTAATTCCGGGAGAGTTTTTTAAGCGGCGACACATTGTAAAATTTATTGGGAGCGAGACAAAAGATGGAGTACGTATTATCATAACAGTATAATTTTTTCGTTTGGTGGTCGGTCGTTCTTCGGATGTGTCTCCTATATCTACCGACAGACCTTAATATATGGTCGTATTATACTAATGCACACGCGGTGGAGGGCACGGGTGAATCCATGACATTTATTACCAATAAGCATTGATATATTTTCCGCGCTTAGCTCTGTTGGTTTTGCTATTTTATTTGTAGGATATTTTATGGGGCAAATTTCGTTTTTCGGGCATTATCTAAAGAGCCTTACGTAAAACGTTTCGTCTTCTATTGCCCCACCCGGAGGGTATATACGTGACCTCCTTTTACAGATAGAACAAATTCAAATTTTTATTACTATCGCAACCGCAGTTTAATATTTTGTTAACTCGCGCTTTCCCCTAATTTCTTTATGAAAAGCTGAGATGACAAAACGTTTCCGTTAATTAATTCTATTAACAACCTGATTGTAAATAATATGTAGAGAACATAATCCTCATCTATTCGCATATCCTTTATATTCTAATAAAATACAATATAACGAAACAACAACCCTAATCAACTTCAACTGCTCATCAAAGCACTATTATAGCTGGCTATTTTCAAACCGCAGTATCCTCGCTCTCTTCCTCTTTGTGTTAGAACTATAGCGCGTAAATTTATTAATGGGGGGTGTCCTTTAACTCTCCAGCAAATGAGAGGACAAAACTACACAAACATAATATGTTCAATCATAACTGCTTAATGTAGCGTTTCTTAAACTTTCTTAAACAACAGACAAACAGTACAACAGAAATTAGTGCTTCTGAAACAAATACAAAACATCTTAACTTATTGCTTAATATATAGTTATTTTTTTACGGTTGCATTTACAGGGTGGTCCTGAAATAGTTGGTCAATCTTTAGAAGCGAGTTCTCAATACCAAAATAAGAAAAGTTCAGTTCGAAAATGTTTCGTTACGGAGTTACAGCATTCTAAAGTGAGGTTTGTCCAATCGCTTTTCTGCATATAATTATCGCTATAGTTGGACCAATGTTTTAAAACTTTATGTGCATATGTTACCCATCAAAGTTGAAAATTTGAGCCTAGTTTCGTTTTAATAAGTGCACCAGGGGCGGCTCAAGTGGAAGGATCAGGTACTATTTTCTATATATCTTTTACATTGTCTTGTTTGTGTTATTTAATAAAATAATATTATTCGCTGTGCGGAAGTACCCCAAAAAGGTACCCTTGTTAAAAGTAGATAAACTCAACCGTGTTCGAAATAGTTCAATTCGATTTGCCTTGAAAATTTGGAAATATTGTACTTTACTCTTCGGCGTTACAAACCTGTGTGGGTCTTAAAACGTTTCGTGTCGTATGAGCCATATATGGTTCATACCTTACGCTAATGCTAAGTTCTATGAACCATATTTGTTTCACACTTTAACCTACCTTCCATAGTAATTTAAAGATGGACTTGTAGCGATTGCTATGATAATTTATTTGGGACTCTGTAGTACAACCTCTATATTACTTGCTAGGATAGATGGGAGCCATATTTACTACATAGGACTTGAAATAAAACACTTATTGTAGAACACCCATTGATTGGCACCTTAAGAGGTTTTTCACCTTCGAAGGCTCAGTAGATCATCAGTATTTGTGGTAGAAAACTGATTTTTGTCTAATTGTCTAATCGTCAATGTCTTGGCTACATATATCTGTCAAGTTTTTATTACAAAAGTGGGTGAAATAAATGAAAAAATAAAAGTAAAAGACTGCATTTGTGCCAGCTATTGGCAGTATAGCCAATGATTGGCATGAGAATTGAACCACTGATTGGCAGTGACAACCAATCATTGGCATAGGAGATGGAACCGTTGATTGGCATTATTGGCATTGGGCTTGCGTGTTTCTTTGGCACCCCTAGCGCAAAGTATACCAAAAATGTAACACCGGGCGTCAAGGTTGAAATGAACAATACAGCAATATCAAACATGTTTTATTTAAAAAACGGCAATATTGCAGGCATAACAAACAAATAATCTTATCATAAATATGAAAATAAACATTTGAAGAAATTCACATAGCTAGTTGTTGCATTATCGATGAAAAAAATATAAGAAATATAAAATTCTTAAAATGTATACAAAAACTGAGCAAATACATAGAAAACAGGTACTTGGAAATAGAAATATGGAACAAAGATATTTAACTCGATTTTTCTTTGCATGTGATACATTCAAAATTGTTTTCGAACATTTTTTTCTTCTTCAGGCAAATGATGTGATACGTTCTGGTACATCTCAGACATTTTATTCCAAGATTTGTACCATAAATATTTTGCACAAAAAATAACACAGCCCCCATATACGCTCGCGTTACCTTGTACTTCATCTTGTTTTCCAGTGGTAATTTGCTCTCCACCGGAACAGTCATCTTCGTCTCTAAATATATCGCGTACATGGTGTGGCGGCATCTTGGGCGCAGTTTTTCGTACAATGGTCGGGGTTGCCTTTGAAGCTTTTTTCGAAACAATTTTCGAAGTAGTCTCCTTATTTGTTTCAGTCTTTTTTTACCGATACTATTCTCCAATCTCTTATCTTTACGTTGCTTCTTTATTTCGATTTCCAATTCTTAAGACTTCGTTTCTCTTCAAAAATTTGTTTGAATCCTGACGGAGTTATGATGTATGTGATTCTTTTGGTGTCCTTACCCTTCCTTTCGGGAGTTTTCGGCCAAAATAGAAACATTGATAAGTCATTATTATTTTCGCCGTTCGCTGAAAGTTTCGTAGGGCCATCCTCTGCCGCAGCAGGTATGAAAGTGTTATGTGTACATTTTAGTCTTAGGTTTCCTGTACTTGTTGGATGTTTGTTTGGTTGCCTACGCTTCGGATTTCGGTGAGCGTCTTGTGACCTTGTTGGTTTTAAATTTCTTCAGTTCCTTTCATTTAGGGAATTTTTAATATTTTTGGGAGTGTAGGCGTAAATTTTGTTTTTACGAGGGGGAGTTTCCTGTTGGGAAAATTTTTGGGAACTTCCTTCTGGACTTTCGCGTGGTGCAGCTGCAAGCTGGTGAAGTTGTTAGGTTGATTGAGTAAAGTTTTTATCTTCGAATACTTCGTATTAAGTTGATCATCCTGACCTAGAAGAAAGTTTATGCTTTATTGTGCTTCATATTTTGGTGGTTCCATAAATTTTCGAGGGATTTATACCCATTATATTACGTTACCAGTACCCTTCAATTACGGGTCGCCGCGTAGTTTGATTTAGTCAAGAAAACACTTGGGGCCGTGTTTCTGAAGCTGCCCGTGGACCGACTCTGTGTATTCGATCTTCATCTATGCGTGGCTCCTCGACTGGAGAAACATTTTACTGTTTCGGAAGCCGTACTCGTCCTTCCTGAGTTACCTGGCCGTTCCTGTAGGAGAAGTCGTCTTTGTTAACCTGGTGGACGCCAGCCGTCGGAAGTTGCCTTGTGATCCGCCCCTTTGGACACCTACGGAAGCACAGGTTAGCAATCATATCTTCTCGAGCTATAATTTGTTTATCTTGGATCTTGGAGCTTTGTTGCCTGAAGGACGTGGGGTTGTCCACAAAATCTGCCAGCAGATTGCCTGGGAAGAAGGTGTCCATGTTATTTTCTTTGTAAGAGTGTTGTGAGTTAAAGTTTGTAGGTTAACGTAATATTTCTGTTTACACTGCATTTATTAACGAATTATTGTGGATCACTTACCTTCAGCAAGCGTATCTATCTTTTTCGATCAATTTGTCGTACCTCAGTGTATTATATGATCAACCATTGTAGCAGAAGTAATCAAATTCTGTCTGCGGGAATTCATTGTTTATATTTAACTGGCAGCTGGATACATCACACTCATTTTGCATATTTTGCCGTAATGTCTATTGACCCGTCTGTTAAAGATTTAGATTTTGGTGGAAATTTTGGTACCTTTTTGACATTAAGAATTATTTTACGAGGAAAGTATGCGGATTGTATTGTACTTTGTAGCGATTCGAATTCCCGGTAATGCGTCCCGGTTACTTATACGCTGTATTATACAAGGCCTTGCGTAATGTTTTCCCCAGCGTGCGGAATCTTATGATCGCAGTTAACACTTGTACTTTATTCGCTTTGAATAGATCTGTGATTTCAGATCAGTCAAATAGGGGTAAATCCGCAAAATTGTTTCTCCCTGGTATCAACGTCATTCCTGTGGAACTTAATTTGTTTTCTATCATTCGAATCACCTCGAATGATTCTTCTTCTATTTTCCCATGGTCTAATTCTAACGTGTCACATTGATTCAATTGAATTTGTAATTTTTCTTTAATGTTGCAACTTGGGCTTCACCCAAGGTTTGATTCTTATTATGGAATTGTAAATAATTAGCTACAGGGCGAATAAATTTATTTGGTCATTTCGTTGATATTTATGGTTATTGGCTATATACAAGGTGTATTAATATACATTGTATTTATATGGCATTATATTTATATGGTTAATGGTGTATATACAGGGTGTTCGGCTGTTCGGTGTTGGTTAATATATTATTTTCAGTACCTACCTAATTTGTTGCGTTTTATTGTGTCTTGTTTCCTTGTTTGTGTGTTTGTTGGAACCGTTGAAGTTCGTTCTGCGTGGTAAGAGTTTACCCTTTTGTAGATTCGGTAAGGTACGTCTGAGTTATCGCTGCACGACGGCTGGTGACGTAGAATCCTGGCGCCCTTTGAAGATTGAAGTTTGAAGATCGTTTTCACCCACCCCGTGTCGCAGACTAAGAGAGCCGTGGTGAAAACACCGATACGTGCAGCGCGTTACCCGTGGGTAGAATATTTCGGTGTTTCCAAATTTGTTACCAGAAACCGTGTTTGGTCTTGTCAATTTATCCTGTTGTTTCCCGTGGGGATTTGCGCGCAGGATTTTGGTAACAGATTTATTTGGCGCCCAACATGAGGCCCAGTTGGAAATTCTCATATTTTTTTATTTTGTGAGATCCATTCTTTTATTTTTCAGTTTACAAGCAAGGCAAGGCATTGGTGGTTTCTTCAATGACTTCAGAACTGTCACTACCTTCGCTCTCTTTATCAGTCGAAGGCATATCTTCAGAAGAGTAATTTGGATCTCCAATATCATCATCAAATTGCTCACTAGCACCATCACTCATTTCGTCAATTTCAGCTTGTAGTACGACATCGGTTAGTGATCTTTTATTGTTCCACATTATATTGTACAGTATTGTAAAAACAAACAAATAAAAATGATCTGTAGTCAGAAAATATTACTACACCGAAATACAGTTACACAATAATCCACTATAATACTGAATGCAAATTGCACACGTGGAAATGCAACATCCTGAATTGTTGTAATATGGAGTTTCCGCTAAATTTTTAATTAATGATGGCGAAAGAAAATCAACGTTATTCAATGTCAACCGCTTATCAAAATTAAGGTGAGGGCTAAGCTATTATAATAGTAATATTTACAGGACAGAATCTCTGTCCTCTTTCTCTTACCAGTAGAAGTGTACGTTAAATGTTTGCCAAAGGGGGCTCTCCCCTAACTCTAATAAAAGACGGAACAGCAAAACGCACTTCTGTTAGATGTAGCAGCATTTAGAGGTCCTAATTCTCGTTCACTTCCTTGTTATTAGAATCATAACTGGAATGTTAATTAATCCTATTTCTCCTACATTCTTATTACAAAATTTAAAAACAACTCAGCTAGTAAGCTTTAGTTGTATGTCAACATTATAACACGAATGGCTACGCCTAACGTAGTCATAAAATACAATACGCAACAAGTCTATTTGGCCGCAACTGTTCACAAACAAGAATCTCATTACAATTATTAGCAAGATGTAGCAATATTTGAAGGACACAACTATAACCTCCTGATAAGTATTAAATTTACAGTTTCAGTTCTAATTAATGCTAGGTTTCTTCTAACTTTATAATAAAAATTGAGACGGCGACGCGCTAGTTTCTAGTCGAATAGGAATCCGAACAAAACCGCTAGATGACTATTTAAAGCCATAATTGTTATATTTTTTACAACTGTTAAAGCTACAGTTCGAATTTTGGATAATTCAGGATTTTCCTCCAATTTCCTAGTAAACCCAGGGAATCATAAAAGGTAACGTCACCACCCAACTTCTTTATCAAAATTAGACTCTGTATTTCCAGTGAAACGGAAAATGAAATTTAGTTAATTATGCTTCATATTGAAATAAAATCGTGTCAAATGAAAGCATCTTAATTTAGAGGAGACAATATTCGGTCACTCGTTACGTTTAACACATGTTATTGAAATCAGTAAGGAGCAAACATTTCTGATTAAGGTCGTTTGTTCATCCTCAATACGAAAATCAGAGTTTTACTATAAAACTAACAGAAGTAGCTATATTCAGAAGACCTACTTTTTTCCACTTTTAGAAAGTTTCGATGATTATAAACCCCCTTTGAAACGATATAGGGACTCAATTAATTTTTTTGTAATTCAGTTAGTCTGCTTTTACATGATCTGAACATAGTTATTAGCCTCAGTGAGACTTACAGGAAATAATCCTTGCTCCTGCTCTTGCTGTTTATTAGATCTATAATTAGAATTTATGTTCCAATAACATGAAGCAGTAGGAAGCAAAACTCTGCTGATCAATTTAAGTTGCTCATCTTGTATAGCAACATAATGAGCTGAAAGTAATTATTAGACGCAGTAATACTTAGAAGAGATAATCCTTGCTCCTGCTCTTGCTGTTTAATAGAACTTTAATTCAAATTTTTGTTAATTTGGAATTTCTTCTAATAGCATAGAGAAATCGGAAGCAAAATCTTGCCGATCAATTTAAGTTACTTATCTTTTATAGCAACATGATGATCTGAACGTAATTATTGGACGCAGTAATACTTACAGGAGATAATCCTTGCTCCTGCTCTTGCTGTTTAATAGAACTTTAATTCAAATTTTTGTTAATTTGGAATTTGTTTTAATTACATAGAGAAATAGGAAGCAAAACCATCCTGATCAATTTAAGTTGTTTATCGTTTATAGCAACACGATTATCTGAAAGTAATTATTAGACGCAGTAATACTTACAGGAGATAAACCTTGCTCCTGCTCTTGCTGTTCATTAAACCTTTACTTAAATTATTTTTTAATTTGGAATTTGTTCTAACAGCACAGAGAAATACGAAGCAAAACCTTCCTGATCAATTTCAGCTGTTCGTCTTTTATAGGAATATGATGATGTGAACAGAAGCTTTAGATGCAATAGTACTTACAGGAGGTAATCCTTGCTCCTGCTCTTGCTGTTTAATAGAACTTTCATTTTTGTTAATTTGGAAATTGTTCTAATTATATAGAGAAATAGGAAGTAAAACCGTGCTGATCAATTTAAGTTGCTCATTTTTATAGCAACATGATTATCTGAAAGTAATTATTAGACGCAGTAATACTTACAGGAGTTAAACCTTGCTCCTGCTCTTGCTGTTCATTAAACCTTTACTTAAATTATGTTTTAATTTGGAATTTGTTCTAACAGCACAGAGAAATACGAAGCAAAACCTTCCTGATCAATTTCAGCTGTTCGTCTTTTATAGGAATATGATGATCTAAACAGAATTTTTAGATGCAATACCACTTACAGGGGTAATCCTTGCTCCTGCTCTTACTGTTTAATAGAACTTTAATTCAAATTTTTGTTAATTTGGAATTTGTTCTAATTACATAGAGAAATAGGAAGCAAAACCTTGCTGATCAATTTGAGTTGCTTATCGTTTATAGCAATATGATTATCTGAAAGTAATTATTATTAGACGCAGTAATACTTACAGGAGATAAACCTTACTCCTGGTCTTGCTGTTCATTAAACCTTTACTTAAATTATTTTTTAATTTGGAATTTGTTCTAACAGCACAGAGAAATACGAAGCAAAACCTTCCTGATCAATTTCAGCTGTTCGTCTTTTATAGGAATATGATGATGTGAACAGAAGCTTTAGATGCAATAGTACTTACAGGAGGTAATCCTTGCTCCTGCTCTTGCTGTTTAATAGAACTTTCATTTTTGTTAATTTGGAAATTGTTCTAATTGTATAGAGAAATAGGAAGTAAAACCGTGCTGATCAATTTAAGTTGCTCATTTTTATAGCAACATGATTATCTGAAAGTAATTATTAGACGCAGTAATACTTACAGGAGTTAAACCTTGCTCCTGCTCTTGCTGTTCATTAAACCTTTACTTAAATTATGTTTTAATTTGGAATTTGTTCTAACAGCACAGAGAAATACGAAGCAAAACCTTCCTGATCAATTTCAGCTGTTCGTCTTTTATAGGAATATGATGATCTAAACAGAATTTTTAGATGCAATACCACTTACAGGGGTAATCCTTGCTCCTGCTCTTACTGTTTAATAGAACTTTAATTCAAATTTTTGTTAATTTGGAATTTGTTCTAATTACATAGAGAAATAGGAAGCAAAACCTTGCTGATCAATTTGAGTTGCTTATCGTTTATAGCAATATGATTATCTGAAAGTAATTATTATTAGACGCAGTAATACTTACAGGAGATAAACCTTACTCCTGGTCTTGCTGTTCATTAAACCTTTACTTAAATTATTTTTTAATTTGGAATTTGCTCTAACAGCACAGGAAATACGAAGCAAAATCTTCCTGATCAATTTCAGCTGTTCGTCTTTCATACGAAGATGATGATCTGAACGGAATGTTTAGATGCAATAATACTTACAGGGGTAATCCTTGCTCCTGCTCTTACTGTTTAATAGAACTTTAATTCAAATTTTTGTTAATTTGGAATTTGTTTTAATTACATAGAGAAATAGGAAGCAAAACCATCCTGATCAATTTAAGTTGCTTATCGTTTATAGCAACACGATTATCTGAAAGTAATTATTAGACGCAGTAATACTTACAGGAGATAAACCTTGCTCCTGCTCTTGCTGTTCATTAAACCTTTACTTAAATTATTTTTTAATTTGGAATTTGTTCTAGCAGCACAGAGAAATACGAAGCAAAACCTTCCTGATCAATTTCAGCTGTTCGTCTGTTATATCTTAAATATGATGATCTGAACAGCATTTTTAGATGAAATAATACTTACAGGGGCAATCCTTGCTCCTGCTCTTACTATTTAATAGACCTTTAATTCAAATTTTTGTTAATTTGGAATTTGTTCTAATTACATAGGGAAATAGGAAGCAAAACCTTGCTAATCAATTTAAGTTGCTTATCGTTTATAGCAACATGATGATCTGAACGTAATTATTGGACGCAGTAATATTTACAGGAGATAATCCTTGCTCCTACTGCTGCTGTTTATGAGGACTTTAATTAAAATTTTGGTTAACAATCAATTTGTTCTAATAAAATATAGAAATGGGGGGCAAAATCTCAGCTTTTACAACAACATGATGATCGTAATATAATTCTTAGACGCAGTAATATTTACAGGAGATAATCCTTGCGCTTACGGTTAATTAGAACTGTAATTAGAATATTCAGTTGAAATTGTTTCTAATTTTGAAGGGAAAATAGGAAACATAAATCAATTCCATTGAACTTCAGTTAAGCATTTGCTAGAACTACTTAAGAATCACTACAAAACCAATACTTAGAAATAATAGTCTTTGCCGCCGCTCTTATTATTTATTAGAATTATAGTTCTAATGTTTCTTAATTTGGGTTCTATTCTGATTTGGTAAGGAGCCGGCCGCAATGAAATTCTCTTTCGCATCATCAACTATTTTAAACAAATTAATAACCGAGTTATCTCTGAATTGTCCATTAATATTATATTTTAATACTTTGAAGTTTTATAAATAGAAATTAATTATTTTACAACAATTGAATTGTGTCCGGTTAAACCTGCTATGTTGGGCGCCATAAATAAAATTCAAATCTCAATCAAGATATCCCTATCTAAATGGATATTAAACAGAAAATACATAAATTTATAAATTGTTTAACCAACACAAGTCAAACATTTTCACAAACCTTTTCAAGTTGATATCAGGGACGCTGATACAATTGGTCGCTCTGTAATAACTTTCCCAGCTGGCAACAAACAAGTTCAGAAAAAGAAACCATAGGGAAAATCAAATTACCATTTCAATTATCAAAGTTAAATCACAATTATCGTGCTTTCCCTCTATAAAAACATATAATTCAAACTTGTCACACAAAATTAAATACAATAAACTACCACAAGGTTTTACTTATTTGTTCTTTTATTTTTTTATTGATAGTTTAACCTCGTACCGTATATTTAAATGTAGCGGGCTTCGCAGTAATTGTCATATCACGTGTGCTCGCATTACGTTGACCAGCAGCTGCGTTGTCCATGACATTTTGTTAGATAAACGTTGATAACCGCAGTTGGTGACATCCAAATCCAGGAAACAGCAAGCAGATGTACACCAGTAATTATCTTTCAAGCAGATAGTACCACAATTGTTTATTAGTTTGCTTCTAGATCCATATTATTATTATTATTATTATGACGCTTTCACAGGCGTTAGAGGCCCATCGCTTTTGTGTGGGATAAAATATAGCATTTTTTATTTCGACGAACTTCCTTTTATATTATAGCACTTTTTATCTCGACGAGCTTCCTTGTTCTATCCTCACTGGATGAAATTAAAATTAATTATTTCATTTCTCATAGCATCTTTGTTTAAAAACAAAAATCTTTCACAAAATTTTTTCCGTTGCCGCGATACGGAGCAAAACTTAAAATTTTTTATGAAAACTCCTACGGCTGCCACCAATCAAATTACAGCTCTAGATTAACTAAAATAATTAGAAATTGCTATAAACTACCATAACTTTCTTATAACTAAACTTACACAAAAATGGAAAACACCAAAATTTCTCAGATATTGATATCTCATACGACATATTTTCAATAAAGCATAAGAAAATTGACAATTAAAGTTTCAATAAATTGTAAATAAATTATTATAAACATTTTTAAAGTTACTTACATTTAACACAAATCTTCCTTACATACATAAGAATATTATTTCAAACATTTTTTTCTCTAAGGAAAAGTATTAAATTCACAAATTTGCATTATTATATCTAGCTGTCATAAGCATTATGTTTTTACTAATTTTTGTTAAATTACAGTTCAAGAATGCACAGATAAGGTTGAAAAATATCCTTTCCTAAAGATGAAGTTCAACAAAACAACCTGTTTTGATACCTGGAAGTCAAGTACAGAATCGGAGGACCAAATTCGAAGATCGGAAGCAAACATTTTCCACGCATTTGAAGTATGTGTGATTAAACAATTCATTTTATACAGGATAGCTTGAATTAGCTTTATTAGAATTAGCAATCGGTTAAGATATCTCAATTAGAGCATGTTGTAACACAGCAATATATATATATATATATATATATTGTTGTGTATATCTCCTAATAAATAACTAATAATAAACAAACAAATAACCCCACTTTGGCTTGCGTCAAAAGAATGCTATGTAGACTCATTATAATTTTAATTATAATGTAAATAAATGTAAATTTAGATTTATAACACCTCGGCTAGCTTAAATAAACTTTTAATAACGTCGGTTA
>JABXWE010013994.1:0-27122 GCA_014611495.1 Limonius californicus
GAACTCAGCCATCCCAAAATTTGCAAACCAGGAACTCAAAAAGCGTTATCAACCCCGCGCAATTCAAATCAAATATGGAACAAATACAAAAAACTCACAAGCACAACCGGAAGCCTAAATCATAGGGGCAAAATAAACGTAACAATTTACAGTTAAAAGTACACGTGATTAATTGCAAGTTAAATATAGAAGTGAAAGTTAAGAGCCGGCCAAGTGAACTGGCTTTTCTTCATGGTGCACCTAGGTGGTTCAACTTTCCAGCTTCGTAGAAGGGGCGGGAGCTGCCTCGCTAGATGTTTCCCACGGAAGTAATTCCTGGAAGCCAGCTGTGAGTTTTATTTACAATAGCAGCAATCAGCTGGCTAGCACCAGGACCTAAGTGCTTCATTGTCGCGATACTGCAAAGTCCGCGGTTGTAGTATGTCCGGCTTAAGCTAGGTATCGCCGGACGGTAGGCGTCGGAACCCCAAGGGTCTCCGCCACATCACCCCGTTGCCAGTGATAATGCTATGGCGGTTGGTTTAAAGCTGGAAGCGAACGCATCGACCAGACTTGGTGATGGTATGTTGTGGCGGCCGTTGCTTCGCTATGGGCACGCTTTCCAGCTTGGTTGCTGTAGACGGTGCTGGTTGTACTGGAGTAAGTTTAGTCGAAGATGATTTTGTAGTCGGATCCTCGATAAGCATGAAAGCCGGTTTCAATCCGTCTATGAAGACCGTGACTTCCTTGCTGCGAATACTAAGTACAAACGTCTTATCTTTTGCGTGTGAGGATTTTGTACAGATCATCATACGGCGCTTGCAGTGGCTTGCGTACGGCATCGTGACGGAGAAATACGTCGCCAAGTCCTTGAAGACAAACTTAGTGCGGTTGACGTGGTGTTGCACCTTCGTGGGTCTGATGGAATTGAAGTGGCTGCGTAGTCTCGATATGAATTCAGGAATGTTTTCCTCTTTGGCGGATGTGAAAACTTCGCTGGGAATGCGAACATTTTCTCCATAAACCAGTTCTGCTTCAGAAGTGTCAAGATCTTCTTTGATAGCCACGCGTATGCCAAGTAGCACAGTAGGAAGGATTTCAGTCCATCCGGTGTGGCCGTGACATGTTATTGCTGCTTTTAGTTGCGGTGCGGTTCAACCAACCCATTGGCGGCTGGGTGATAGGCAGTAGTACGGATGTGGTTACTTCCGGCTAATGCTGCTAATGCCTGAAACAGATTAGAAACAAATTGTTGCCCTTGGTCTATCGTAATTCGAAGCGGTGTGCCAAATGTCGCAATCCAGTTAGCATAAAACGCAAACGCAACTGTTTCGGCGATGATATCCGGAATGGGGATAACTTCCGGCCACCTCATAAAACGGTCCACGCAGGTTAGAACGTTGGTGTTGCCCTTGGAGATAGGTAGCGGCCCCACTGTAGTGCGCCGAAATGGTGACGTCACAAATGGTCGAACGGACTCTGTTGGATCCTCCTTAGTTTTCGAACCTGTTAGAAATTTTGTTAAAGGTGCTTTGATTTCCGCTGCATTCTTTGAAAAACGTCTGTAAAAATTCACGATCCCCAGGACGCGCCTAAGCTGTTTGACAGAGGTTGGTTTGCTGGCATTGGTAATGGCGGTAACGCGGTCAACTGGTGGCTTACTACAGTTTTGATTAGCTGTATAACCTAAAAACTGCACTTCCGATTGACCAAACACGCGCTTTGCAGGATTTATGTCAACACCATAATGATCCAATCGTTGAAACAGTTAGCGAAGGTGGTCCATATGCTCCTCCTCAGATCTAGATACAACGAGAATGTCATCCAGGTACGCGTAACAAAAATCTAAACCGCGTAACACTTCATCAATAAAGCGCTGAAACCTCTAGGCGGCATTGCTTAACCCGAACGCCATGAATGAGAACTCGTATAATCCAAACGGTGTTGTGATGGCAGTTTTATGGATATCCTCGGGATGGACGGGAATTTTGGTTAAATGCTCTCACCAAATCAAGCGTAGAAAATATTTTACACCCAAAAACATTTTGGGAAAAGTCCTCGATGTGGGGAATAGGATATCAATCTGGGATTGTTCTTGCGTTTATCGCTAAACGCAAGGGATGCCCGCACTCCCCTGAAGTAATGAGACAGCGGTTCGGGGGGAGGCGGTATTATGAATAAATGAGAAAAAAAAAAAGATTTTGCATTTCTAGTTTATCTCCAGGTTTTTGCTAAGGTATAATAATTCCCATTTATTAGTCATCCGGTATCCTTTCATTTATGAGACTTATTATTCGGCTTTTCCTCTTCTACCATCGTTTCTAAGTAACTCTGCAGTTCTACTGTCACTACCCGAAGCGTCTCTATTCATACAGTAGTATTCTTACGATTTCTTCTTGTCCTGGTTAGTTGTTCTCAATTTCTTTCGATTCTAAGGTAAGCAGCTGTTTTTTCCTTTTCACCACAACTTCTCCTTCCTCTCTTAAAATATTTCATTTTAGGTTTTTGCACGCATTATCATCGGTCGAGGATGGAGGCATATCGTTAGATGGTGAAATGCTAAACCACCTACGTTTTACCGATCGTAATATTTAGCCACAACATAGAAGACTTACAAGAAATGTTAGGTCAACAACAAATAAGATCTAAAGAAATAAGACTAAAAATAAACAATGTTAAACTATTTATATTACTAATAACAAAGTAGAAACTAATAAGACAGGTCTCATGTTAGAGAATCAACAAATAAAAATAGTTGCTTAAGGTATATACAGGGCGTCCCAAAGAGCTCAAGTCTCTCTTCCGTATCTTAAAAGTAGCAGCATGTGTTGTTTGAAAATCTTGGCTTCAATAGTGTTCCGCAGATTCATAAACACATAGCTAAAACGGCATCCTGTCAGAACTTGCGTGGTAGGCTGTGCATGCGAATGAACCAGTTAGTGCAGCTGTCACATGTGACACAAGTCAAACATGGAGCAGAGAGCGAACATTAAGTTTTTTTTCAAATTGGGGAAAACGGCCACGGAGACATTCTAGATGTTGAAAACTGTGTACGGCGATGAGGCCATGTCCCGTACTCGCGTTTTCGAGTGGTTTGCCAGATTTCGTGAAGGTCGGCAGGACCTTCAGGATGATCAGAAGCCGGGTCGTCCGATCACAACGAGAAACGCCGTAACGATCGAAAAAGTCCGACAACTGGTGGCGGCTGTAAGTGTGGCTAATTTTCGATTTACGGCCTACAATTATTTGATATACGGCCTAAAAGTCGGGAAATCCCTGGGTACGTATATAAGAAATAAATGATTCTTTGGTTGTTTGTTTGTTTGTTTTATTTAACGTCGGCCTATTTCTGCTACTATGGCTAACCACCGACGCCAGGGAGTGATCCTACCACTCCTGGAAATTTAGCCTGTTTGAGGGTTCTTTTGACGTGCGCAACAACACTTGGACACGGGGCCTACGATTTTACTTCCTATCCGAAAAGAACAGCCGTTTTAGCGTTTTTTATCGCTCAGAAAAACCACCGACCTCGGCGTTCGGATTCGAACCCAGGACAGCTGGGTGAAAGGCATACGGCCAACCTATCCGAGCTACCGGCGCCGGTAAATGATTCTTTATACAGCATTTCGCTTTGCGGCCTACTTTCCTCAAACGTATTTCGGCCGTATAGCGACGTATGAGTGTACTGCTGACTTACAAGAAGCTGTAAACACGATTATCGCCACTTTTGCTTACGTTAGTGCCATTTTATTTATTATTGGCATCTGAAAACCTCCAACGTCATCTAACATAATAAATGAATGGCTCCGTAAATGACGTATTAAAATCAATGAAACTAAATCAGTGCAAGTGATATTTACCACACGAATGCATGTGTGTCCGCCAGCTTCTCTAAACGGTCTTACAATACCTGTTCAGACCGAAACCAAATATCTGGGACTGCACTTGCTCACGTGGAACAATCATATAAACATATTCAAACAATACGTCTGCAACTGAATATGAAGCACCGCCACATGTATTGGCTTATTGGAACAAAATCAAAACTTTCTTTACGTAACAAGCTGTTGTTCCACAAACTGCGTTAAAACCAATCTGGACATACGGAGTGCAACTTTGGGGATATTCCAAACCAGCGCGGATTCAAACAATAAAACAGTTCCAGTCCAAAACACTCCGCACACTAGTGGACGCACCGTGGCATGTCACAAACCAAACATTTCACGAGGATCTCAGTATTCCATTCCTAGCTAAAGAAATTAACTGATACGCCCAAAACTACTACGATTGCTCCATGACCGCAACAACGAACTCGTTTGCTTGTAGAGTAATTTGTAAATTTGCAATTTATTTAAAAATATCTCAACTATGCAATAAAAGATTAATGGGCATACCATCTATTATATAATGTTTAGTTTCAGCAAATAGATTATCGTCTTAAATTCGAACGTCTAGAACTCGCTAGTTACAATAAAATGTATGCAAAAGAAGCCTCGATTGTTACATTTAAGTGTAATCGAATAACAGCAGTTGCAAATGCGACTTTTACAATTATACATGATATAGGTCATGAATTGGTGGTAAGGTCAAACCTGAGTTTCCTACAATCATTTGTTTGCTTTTAATCAACATTTCGTTACAGGCTATAATACAAGCGTATAAATTTATGAGTAACGAGTATCGAACATTTCCAATGCACTTTGCAGTCGATGTATGTAAAGCTTTGGCAGTAAATACTTTTGGTGTAGGTGATAATATGTTGAAGTGTGGCAATTTTACCGGATGCCCCGTACTGAAGGTATTATTTTGTTATTTATTTTATATTTTATATATAATTAATCGTATCCTTTCTAAACTTACAGCTTATTTACTTTGTTGAATTGGTATTTTCTAGTAATACGTATTATAATAAAATTACAAGAAACTACACTCGTATGAACTTTTTTTACAATACCAAATACAGATACTGCTTTCCATTTAGGGTAAACATCTCTTCTGCTACTGGAGTCCAGATCAATCCAAGTTTCCGCCATTTATACCTAACGGAGAGTACGAGTTGCAATATCTACATTCCTCTATAGAGATTGCTGTTGTAAATGCTTATGTAACTATTTCGCGTCCTATTGTTTAAAAATAAATTTGTTAATGCGTCATTTATAATATTAATAATAATCGTTGTATCTTACTCATATTACTATATATAATTATACAAAAGTTTTAACGTTTTCCTGGTTGTGAGTTTTTGTACATTTTTGTTTATTATTTCTCTAATTTCATTCTTGTCATTTCAATCTTTGCCAATTCTTATCCCCAGATACGAGGGGGTATTGATAAGTACTTAGCCTACCATAGATATAAAACGCCACAATATTTCTAAACAAAATATTATTTATTCAACATAATCTCCTTTAAGACTATGGGTGCGATAGACTTAACTATTTAGAATAACTATTTCTCAACTTTAAGTTGAACGTAACGGGTACTGTTGTTCTGGTAACCACTACGGATGCACAAAGGACGCGTTTAAGTTACCCCAGGTAGGTCATCTTCAAAGGTTAAGAAATGATCACGTTTTAGACAGTCAAGGTTAACTTTGGTTATACGGGTCTTTTATTATTAAATTTGTTAAAAAGAGTTCTATCGATATATCTTAAAATATGGAGTGTATTTCATTTAAAATAAAAAGTTAATACTATTTTCGGCTAAACCGAAATCTTTATAAACCACCAATACCTTTAGTGTACCTGCTATGTACAGTATGGAATTAAGTAGCAGATAAATTCGTTAAATCTATTAAGGTTTGAGGTTTTAGGCGAGCGCAAGCTAGAGATTAGCGCGTTAGACTTCTACGCTGAAGGTTCTGGTTTCAATTACCAGTACCGGAATATTGGATTTTTAATGGCTGTTCTCCCTAGTAAGGCAATGGCATACCAGCGAGGTATTCCGCCTAGTAAATCTTCTCTGGAGTAGAAGTGTTTGCACTTCCCGTGGTTCGGAGCCCACGTTAAGCTGTAGGTCCTCTATGTCTGTGACACTCTAAACGCGCAACACAGGCATAGGAGAGAAGATCGCTACGGCTCGTAAGAGATAAAGCATTCTAAGAAGTTAAGGTGTGTGAAAGAAAAAAAAATTTGAAAGAGGTGCATCGATTTAAATTACAACGCATATGAAGAAGTTATTTTCAGATATTTCCATCAACTTTTGAAAAGTTTTTTTTAAATAACAATCAAATTTTTTTTATTGCGGTGGAGTTTTAAATCTGTTTTCAACGGTATTAAATTTAGAATAAATTACATAAGAAAAAACGTTTCGCAGAGTCGGAGGCGTTATTAACCTATACTAATGTCGAATTCTTCTTTTAAGATCCTCTAAATTGTTAGGTGGAATTCGGTTAACTTCGTTTTTAAATGCCTTCACAGAAAAAATCGAATGGTGTTCGATCAGGGGACCGAGCCGGCCATTTCATTGCAATTCTTCTTCCTGTCCATTTTTCTGGGAACACTTCCTCCAAATAACGTCGCACATTACGTGCGTAGTGTGAGCACCATCCTGTTGCAGCCAAATATTATTGTTTGATATGACTGGCACTAATTGAAATTGTAAATAGCCTAGGTATCTTTCCCCAGTTAAAGTAGCGTCGAAAACGAATGGCTTTAAAATTCTGTAAGCGATAATTCCTGGAGTGTTGGTTATGCGCTTCCTGCATCTAGCGAGGATTTTCCCTAGACCAATATCGACAATTCTGCCTGTTGATAGTTCCATGTAAATAAAAAGTTACTTAATCCGAAAATAGTATACGGCATATAGTGTATAGTATAGTGGATCGCGAATGCATATTTTCATCATTTCTTCATAGAATTCTTGCCTAAGATCAAAGGCAGACTCTGCTAACTCATGGACCAATTTTACCGTATAAGAATGAAATTTTTACATTTTTAAAAGTTTCAGCCCCGAAGTATGGCTCACATTGTGCTCTAGAGCGATGTTTCGACTAGTTAAATGCTGATTTTATCTTCGGCTATCGAGCTGCACATATTCGGTTAATGTTGTCACAGGGTAGCTAGCTTTCGGAAGATCCTTAACAGTACCGTGTTCACTAAATTTGGTTTCTACTCTGCTGACTGTGGATCGTCTTATTTCTTGATTAGGACATTTGTCTCTGAAAAGAAGATATACTTCCTGACTGCTAACTCGATCGCCGTCCCCAATCATCATTAATATTTCAATTCTTTGTTTCTCAATCAGCGATCCCATTTTGGAGAAATAATGTTGTTACTACGTGTAAATACTCGTACTATCCGTAGGAAATAAGAACACACACTTATTTTATTGTGATATTTAGAATTTCTTCGCTTGTGAACGTCAAAACAACTGTTACTGTTAATTTCGTTCATGCTTACTATTTGAACTTTAAGGTCGTTTTTCTTGTTTTTTTCTTATGTAACGCATTCAAGTCTTAACTTTTTCAAACGTTGACGGAAAAATCTAAAACTATTTTTTCATATGCGCTATAGTTGACATCGCTCTATCCCTTTCAGGTTTTTTCTTTATCACCATACGAATTTATCCGCTACTTAATTTCCACACTATATATCGAAACCTTCATGCTCAAAATTTAGTAAAAATCGCGGTTGCCGTAGTGGAGATATTTGTATTATTGTCAAATATTTCTTCAGATGCAATAAAAATTCAAGGCTGTTCCGATTAACTTTATTATTATTATTAACAAATTACTGAATACATACAAAGTGATTTTTTAAAAAGTCAATTGCAGTAGCCTAGGGATTGTCCCGTCTATATTAAGCTTTAGAATCTGACAATATGAAAATTGTAACAGAAAGAAAGAAATCTTGACGAAAACCCTGTAATTTACTTACCTTAATAAATTACAAATCAGTTGCAACTAAATACTTGTTCATTTTCACATTTTGTTGGGCCAAAATTTTTAACTACCTGAACTGTCACACAGTTTGACATACAGGTAAATGTCATTCAAAGCTCATTACAGCTGACTGCAGACGGAATAGCTTTTTAAAAAATCACTTTGTATATCTAGAAGTATGTCTTCTTAGTGTCGTGTGCTAAAAATACTTACATTAATAGACAATTACGTTACAGCATATTTTTTATTAATAAACACGTATTTTTTAGGTATGCAAAAATACAAAACCCTTTTCTCTGTACGAAGCAGCGCAATACAAATTTAAGAGCGCTTTGTTGTACAAAGCATATCCGTAACCGCTAGCGGCATTCGCACATCGAATTTGGTGGTATTGCTACACCAAATCTATAAATTATTTCCCAGTTTTTTAAATTTATCATTTAATTTGATACTCTAAAAATAAAAAGAAGATGTAATTTCTGTAAAATTAACGTCCCTTCTGAACCTTTCTAGACCTACAATATTTCACTTGGAAAAATACATAAGTAAAAAAGAAACGGTAAAAGAAGCTGTAAATTTTAAATTATTAATTTACATATTTAAATATTAAAAGCAAATAATTTAAACCCTCGCGCGACTCAACCGCCTTACTGATACAATTACTATTACAGTGGGCTAGGTGTAGTACATACTGTCAGTTTAATGTTTAAAGCTATCGAAAGGAGATTCGCCATTGCAGTTTTCTTCAGTTAATTAGTTTGAGATGCTCTGATGATGACACTTGCTACAGAAGTTCGCCATTACATTTAAATTTCGGTAGCTGAAACCCCTATTTTTCATATTTCTCAACTATGGAGTATTAAATTAATCAACATAATATGTACCATATATCGTTCAGTTTCAACAAATTGGTTGCTATCTTAAATTCGACCGGTTAGAACAGCTCCGTTACAATAAAAACTTTTTCTTAGAAGCCTCGGTTGTTACCTTTAAGTTTAATCGAACTGCAACAGTCGCAAACATGTCTTTTACTCTTAACCGCGATCTTGGCAATGACTTGGTGGTAAGTTCAAAGCTGATTATCTTGCAACTATCTAGTTGCTTCTGACTAATATTTCGTTACACGCTATAATACAAGGCTATAAATTTATGAGTAACGAGAATAGAACTTTTCCGATGCACGTTGCTGTCGATGCTTGTAAAGCTTTATCTGTGAATGCTTTTGGCGTTGGTACATTGATGACGTGTGGAAATTTTACAGGATTCCCAATAATGAAGGTATCTTTTTTGATATTTCTTACTTGTATAAGAACTTTGAAAGTTATTTTGACAAAACTTTCATTTGTAACTGGACTAAATTCCGCTATTGCATAACATCAAGTAGAGAACATTCATACGGCAGATTATTACTGTGCATTGCTTTTTGATGCAATTTCTTTGCGCAAAGAACAACAGAAACAATTAATCAGTGGTTATGAAGGTTTAGGCTCTTTGAGGAGATCAAATAAAGCAACTAATTTGGGGAATTAGAAAACAGTGGAAACATGTAGTTGCTTATCATTTCACAGCCAACACTATAGTAGCGCTCAACTTAAAAAACTTTATTAATTTACCTATATTAACATTTTTACATTTAACTGTGTATTATTGATAGAGCTTCTCATAGGATATAAATGTTTATTTCCTGTGGTGTTTCCAATGTATAATGGAATCTAACGATGCAGGTTAGATAATATGTATTTGCAAAGATCAATATTAATTGGAATACCCAGCAGGATATAGAATAAAATCGTTTGTAAGTGGGTATAAGCATCTAAATCAGTTGCTTGAAATACAAATAGAAAAGAGTATTAATACGTAATCAATGTTTGGAGTAATTAAATGTATTTCCAGAATGAAAAATATAATGATGTCCTTTTGATAAGCTTTGTCTGTTATTATTGATTCATGTAAGTGTAGGGTATCAACAATAGGGAGCTCGGTGAAGCAGTGCGAATATGCGCTGTCACTCGAGGTCACAGTGAAATACGGCCGATCGGTCAAGAGTTCGAATCCGCGCTGAGGCGGCTGTATTTCACTTGTTAAGTTTATGGTGCATGTTGCTTGAACGGTTAGTATGTAAGGGACGCCCGCACCCCCCTCAAGTAATGCAAAAGGGGTTCCGGGGGGCGGACAGTAGTACGAATGAATGAAAAAAGGCTATGAACAATAGTAGGGTCTATAATGTTAAGGAATTTGTTTCCATTGTCTCTTGTTTTCCCGCATTTGAATTTGAATGGTTTTAAGATTCATTGCATTATATTAATTCGTAAATAACACATCTTACGCCACTGTCTGATAAACCAAAGGTTATCGCTGGTATGTGCATTTTTAGTTCGGAATTTCTGAAATAATTTCCTAGGATTATGCTCTTAGTTCAGCATGTTCAAAACGGTGACTTGTTTTTCGGGTGAAACAGGGAAAGTCGAGCCCCATAATTCATAGCGTGCAGACGTTTCAGTGAAAATCAATCATTCCAATAAAAATTCTGTGCCTCAGTATATCGGTATTGGGTGATTTACATAACTTATTCGTCGTTTTCTGAATAAAATTCTTATAGTGCATTCTACCGCAACATCTAGTTCTTCATTGTTTGAACAGGGCTGCAAATGTCATGTAAAAACGAACCTTTTTAGGCTTCCTAAACGATATCGCGGATTTAAGGTAAAAACTATCCATATATATTACTGTGTTACAACATGCTCTAATAGAGATATCTTGACCTATTGATAAATCTAATAAAGCTATTTTAAACTACCCTGTATGAAATGAATTGTTTAATCACACATAAATCGAATACAAGGTAAATGAATGTTTCCGATCTTGGAATTTTGGTCCGTTGTATCTGTATAACTTGACTTCCTGGCAGCAAAACGGGTTGTCTTGTTGATCTTCATCTTCAAGAAAGCATAGAGGATACTTTTCAACCTTATCTGTGCATTCTTGAGCTGTAATTTAACGTATATAAGTGAATACATAATAATTTTGACAGCTTGATAGAATAATGTATTGTTTGTGAATTTAATTATTTTCTTTAAAGGAAAATATGTTCCTAATAATGTTTCATGTAGGTAAAGAAGGATTGTGTTAATTTCGATTAACTTTGAAAATGTTTTCAATAATTTATTTATAATTTATTGTAAATTTAAATGTCAACTTACTTATGCTTTATTGGAAATATACCGTGTTGATATCAATATATTCGTCTTCAGTCCTTTCCCAAAGATCTTCGTTGAACTCTTTTGACATTTTAGTAATAAAGAGGTTCTTCTGATAATGGTGCTTCGAGAAACTTACTCCTCTCTCTGATAGCCGAAGAGTTTGTTTCATCAATTTGTTGCGAGCTAACGAAAACGACCTCGAGGTGGTAACGCGAATACAATCTATGTTTATCAGTTGTTAGCTGCATCTAGATATGTTGTTTTGGATGATAAAATTCTGTACCGAAGTCTCCTTTATGAACTCGATTCCAAAACCAAGATGCAATTTTAGAAAAGCTAATTTGATACAACACCGGGTTGAACTACATTTGTATAATAACAAATAATACCAACGATTCGTGAAACTTCTAATTAAGATTGCCAACAAACACATTCAAGGGGTATTCGAGGTCCATACATTCCAGGCTGAAATGATGGATGTGTACAGTGACATGAGGAATTCGAAGAAAACTGCGAAAACACATTTTGGAAAATGTCAACTTCACAAACAGTAGCAGAAACGCATGATGCTTAATAAGACCATTTGAAACCAAAATTTAATACACCCACAGCAATAAACACTACAACCCCGATATGCCATTATCAGCTGAATTCAAAAGCAATACATAGAACCCGAAGAGAATTACGCACCAGCCTTTTCTCTGCTACGTGCTTTTTCTCAGTGCAAAGGTAGAACCACGAGAGACCTACAGTAAGACGACAAACATTTCAGAGGAGGTTTTAGGTGTGGAGAATTCACTTGCCTAGACCGGATTTGGAAAGTGTGTGCGGTTTGTGGCAGTTTGAGATTTCTATACGCTATGTGGTAAGCTATAATCAACGTTCGCTCAGAAGGCGAGTGTTCTGCCAATTGAGCTCCTACTACTGCAATAACTATAATAAATAAACAGAATAAAGTGCCCCGTATTTCTCTGGTTTTCGTACCACTTTAAAGTATCTCAAACTTTTTCCAACAAGAACAAATGCTATTTAAATCGGTACAAAATTAGAAATATGTGCTATGTATGTTATTTTTTCATGTATTACCGTTGTTGTATTCCGCTACTTAAACAAACCAACACAACTAGGTTGTTGATTTGTTTTTGCATGGGGAAGATCTAGATTACGGCTTTCCGAGTATCTCTATTGGCTTATTGTACACCTCTACTGTATAAACTGTGTAAATATTTTTATGCGAAATAGTTGCAAATTTAGAATGGATTTATAACGTGGTACACATCCGAGAGATACGGATATTACGGCTTTCCTTCATATCCGATAGAACGGCCTTCAAGGATTTTCCCCGCCGAAAATTGAACTCGGCAAGATTCGAACCCTCGTCGTCCTTTAAATGTTTAAGCAATGCCATGCGGTAACCACTATACCACCGAAGCCTGCTACCGGTTTGGTAATAATAGTATATTAAAGTATAAGTGGATATTTTTTTTTATTGGTACACTTTGAAATCATAAATACTGGTATTATTACTACAAAAAATGGAATAAAGAACTAAGAATGTAAAATGGTTGAATTCGTGATGTGACATCAGTATACCTTTCGTTGTCATGGAAATGAGAAAAACAAAAATTAATTTGCAATCTGTCACATAGGATTAATTTGTTGTCACTACAGTTGTTACTGGTTGTATATTGCTTTAAAATGAGTTCTAACATTGATTACTTAAATAGAAAAGCAGAATCGCGGCTAATACCGCAAAAATCGGAAGACGTTTATAAAAAAGAATACGACAAGTTCATCAAATGGATGGAAGAGCAAAAGGTAACAGATACAGATAATCGAGTTGTACCTACTTGCTTACCTTCAGAAAATGTCGGAGCAGTTTCTCGGGTTGTTGATGTTGCCATGGTAACTTTAAAACACGCGCGTTTTTAAAACTTGGATTTAAACACTCTGAGGCGTACTTTAAATAAGCAAAATGGGGTACCAATAAAAAATAGTAATTTATGGAACAAGGCCGTGAACTAGGATTTTTTTTTATGAGAATGAATATTATTTGGCGAGGCGCAGGCCGAGCCAAATAATCATTCGAATAAAAAAAAGATAGTTCACGGCCATGTGGCATACAAAATTTTGTGTGCAACTGTGAAAAATTACCAAAATTAAAGTTTCCATCGAATCTTTACATAAAATTAAATTTAGCAGTGTGCTTTGGTATGGTAACTAGGGCTTGCGTAGTTGCTGTTTATTATTGTCATTCCTATTTAATTGAAAGTGGTGCTGTTTTTTTGTGCTTTTTAAGGAAAATGAGCAGTGAAAGTGAAGACGATTGCATTCCTAATACTCCACCGGAGTTACAAATCGCCGCAAAGGAGGTAGTTTCGAATTTATTACCTGATAAATCGAAAAAAATTTACGAAGCTACGTATCAACCATTCAAGGACTGGTGTGGCGAGAAAAAGGTTAGAAACATTTCTGAAAGTGTGCTTTTGGCATATTTCGACGATAAATACAAGAATCGTAAACCATCAATGACATGGTCTGCATATTCCATGTTGAAATCTACGATAAACATAAACGACAATATCGACATAAGTAAATTCCCTAAACTACTGCCCTTTTTGAAGAAAAAAAGCAGTAGGGTACCGACCAAAAAAGTCACGTACATGAGAATCATTTGCTAATGAAGGTAATTAAAGCAAAATTCCGCTGCACGTGTGTATAATTGTTTTTTTATTTTAGGTAGTTTTGATTTTTGGAATCTCAGGAGGTATGAGAAGAGAAGAATTGACAAAGCTGACTGTTAATAATATAGAAGATCGAGGATGCATACTTGTCGTACACATACCTGACTCCAAGACACATCAAGAACGAACATTCACAATAACTCATCAGGATTATATTCAACTCTACCGAAAATGTTATGCTCTACGTCCTGCTGACGCGGCTAGTCAACGTTTTTTTTTAAGGTATACCAGAGGAAAATGTGTTAATCAGGTTGTCGGTATACATAAAATTGGAGAAATTCCAAGTATTATTGCTAAATTTCTGAAGCTGTCAGATGTGAAAATGTATACCGGCCACTGTTTCAGAAGGTCATCTGCTACTCTTCTAGCAGATTCTGGAGCAGATATTACAGAAATTAAACGTCATGGTAGTTGGAAGAATAGCACAGTTGCTGAAAACTATATTGAAAATTCAATTGAGCAAAAAAATAAAACATGTAATAGAATATTAAATTTTCATAAAGAAAAAAAGACAGTACTTCTCTTGGTCCAACTAGCTTGCCAACATCATTTAAAATTTTAAATGAAACAAATTGCGCCTCTACTAATGCTACTGCATCTTCCTCTGGTATCAATGTAAATAATGCTAGCGGTAGCACATTCAATTTTTATTTTAATAATTAAGAATCTTTTGTTCAGTATTATTATATGTATAATTAACAATGTTTGTAATCACATATTTATAAATAACGTTCGAATTATCTGATAAAAGCTAATTTCATTCAAGATCATGACCCGTAAAAAAAGTCTTTGTCGGCCGGTAAAAAAAAAGTCTTTTTTTACGTTGTCAAGACTTTATTTTACTATAAACAAATATGCTATTTCACGACTCAAAATCAAGAAAAAAAAGTGACGTTTTTTTGACAGTTGCACACAAAATAAGTAATAACATTCAGCTATCATGATGGTGGCTGCCGTTGTAGCTGCAGCTTAATTTATGTTTCATCTTGCTTGATCAGTAAGTCAATACTGAATTGTTTCGTAACAGTAAGTGACACAGTGACACAGTGTAGTGCCGGTTGCCATGCTAAACTTAACTTAATATTTCAATTCAATCCAAGGGCAAAGAAGTATATTCCAATAAAAATATCAAAGAATATTAACTTTATTTGTAACAGAACAAAACTTTACACTCACATATTGTTGGATATACGAACACGAACTTCCTATAGTGCTTAGTTTCCTCACACGAGACACTTAAAGAATATTATACTTGGCAACGTTGACGATGTCTTTGCATTTATGGAGAATTTAATTAGTAGGCCGACATTACATGAAGCAAAATCGAGATGTCCAAAAATTACGTTTTTATCATTTAAATTTTTAAATTACATAATATTCATTTATCATTTTTAACCGCGTCTGGTAAAAAGAGGTAATTAATAAACTGAATGACAGTGATGTTGATTTAAAAATTAGACTGTTCATTATTACTCTTATCTTATTTTGACAAATGTCGAAAAACAAATTTTCTACTTTTCATCACAGTACCATGGCCTTGCACTGTTGTCAAATGTAGTATTTACGAAATTGATCATTTTTAACAGTACTTCCAGAAGAGCAACTAGAGCGTCAACTCAATATTAATCTTTACATAATCAAGTGGCAGTCAGTCACTTATCGGCAGATACGTGCAACATTAAAGTTCTCGTTATTGTTTCCATGAAATTCTGTTTTAAAGATATGAACTTTAACACTCTCGTACAAGAAAACTAAGCTCCAAATACCTACTTTTTTTTTGAAGATTTGTATTAAGCATTCATAAAGGAAAAACTCTACCTGAAGCTTTTAAGGCATTTAAAGGACACCCTGTATACTTAGTTATATTAAATGTAAACGAGCAGTTAGAACAGTTATTAACTTGAATAATCGAATTAAATTCTTTTTTGAAACTGAACTTATATTTGCCTTTATCTCAACATTTTTAATTTGTATTGAATCTTGACCTTCTTCTGCCCATGGACTAATAACGCCTATATCACTTTTTACTTCCACATCGTGTTCTTCCTTCTACAGGTGTTGCTGTGTCATACATCTTGTAGATGAATTGGAAGCAGGCTCCCCGGAAATACCGCTACTGCTATACAAAATTCTGTCCGCGATTTCTAATTTATTTTTGAATGAACCCCCAACTGTTGTGAATTTCCATCCACCGTGTATCTTTAAGACTAATACGTCAATATCGTGTCAGTCAAAAAAGTTGCCAAAGTCCTTCTAAGTGAATGCTCAGTGCTCAGCAGGATTGTCAAGTTTGAGGAATTCCGCGATTTTAGCAGGAAATCTTGGAAAACTGATTATACCTACTGATAGATTTAAACATTTTCCTGATTTGTATTTTAAGAAACATCGTCGATTTTATGTGTTTTTAGGTCTAACATTGATGTATTTTCTAATTAATCCGATAAAATTGATATGCCTTTCTTCTCTGTTAATAATCGTAAACGAACGTCGCAATCCATTATCATAACGATCGGAAAAAAACAGGTTAATGGGGAGAACAACGAAATTTAAATGAACATTCCTCAATTTACTGTCGTTAATAAATATATATCGTCAGGAGCAGCGATGAGGAATTTATCCATATCTTCTCTTGAAATTTATACAGGATTGTTCAGGTTCATAAGCATCGCTTTTTTGTTTCAAGAAAGCCTTTAGTTTCGTATATTTGGAGATATCTTCATTACCGTTGATAGCTATGGTGCTTTTTAACATGGAATACACATTCCATAAACTACTTGGAAATGTCAATTTTCGGGATCTATTCAAGCAACGCTTTTTCTTGGGATTTCACAAGCAGGAAATTAGAGCAGGCAACTTTAGCGGCGTACTCTATTTCTTCACAAATTAATATATCCTTCTTTAACATAATAACACAGAACCCTTACAAATATTAATCTAATTTCGTTGTAAATGTTTACACAGTCATAGATATATTAAGTTGGATTGTAGCCAAGGAAACTTGCAAAGTAGTACTTAAATTAACCAGAAAAATTGTTATAAATATTTTGACACATCAAACAAAATAAATAATAACAGTCCCAAAAATGAAGTTTCGAATTTAATTATGTACAGGATGAAATATCTCATATGCACTTCAGGTAGTATCGTGTATTTTTGGGTCTTAGATGCTTGCAAAATCCTACGCGCCTTGCTTTGCAAACTGCATTCTCGATCCAGAAATGACAATTAACACTCTTGATGCATAAATAAGTATTGTGATATAATGTGAAAACAGAAATGCAGCAACATCAACTAAACGTTCTAGGAATTAGCGATTGAAAGTGGAAGGCATCAAAACAATGTGACACTATAATTACACTATATGTTATTCAAGATCCGATGACCCTTGCACTAATAGTAACAAGAAAAGGTACAGAAATCGGTTCTCATTTTATCTCACTGTCAGAACACATTACACTATTACAACTTTAATGTCCCAAAAGAGAACACTTACGCACCAACAAGCGATAGACAAGGAAAGACAAGATGATCACCAAGTAGAAGGGTTTTATGAACCAATGGACAAACCAATAAAATTAACAAAAAAAATCATTACTTAACAATAGTAATTAGCGATTTCAAGGCTGAAGTTATAGATGGCCACCAAGGAGAATTTCATGGCAAATATGGCTGAACTCTAAGGCACATCAAAGAAACATGAAACGTAAATCTTGAAACATGAAACATGTTTCATAAAATAACAACCTGCTGTTAAATTTTAATTCGCACAGCCAGTAACGTCGTACCTTTTGTTAATATTTCATCTTTGCTATCAAAGGTGTTCTTACAACAGCAACCACTTCGTCATACGCACTATCGTCGGCGTCCTTTGTCAATTGTAGCGAATTTTACTTTTGTGCGTGGCTTGCCACAAATTAAAAAGTTGAAAACCTTGTAGGATATGGTCATAAAACCCAGTACAAGCAACAAATACATCCATTATATTGTTTATGTTACTCCTAATTATCCTGGAATATAATTCAGAACAGGAAGTGCTATGTAATTAGTGTTGATTCAGCGGAAGCCATGTTCAATACATGGCGTGTCATGGATATTAAATCGCTCTTTTTTTTTGTATATTAGATTAGGTACGTGTCGTTGCTGGACAGCTTAGAATATAGCTCTGGAAATTTTAAATCTTGCTAACAATGTTGATTTTGCAAGCAATATTGGTTGCTGGTTTGGTGCTGTTTACTTTTGGATGTGGTGCGAACGAACTTAACATTAATGTAAGTTAATTGCGACTGATTTAAAATATAACATATTTTGTTTATGAAAAATGAGGTAAATACAGCAGTCGGAGTTTTAATTTAATGGAAATATGTTTCGACAAACAAGTTGTTACGGTTGCCGAGACTATAACGTTACCTTATTTTTAACGTAACATAATGCAAAACCTCTTCATTATCAGTTACTTAAATTTAACTCACATAATTGATCTTATAACTTCAAAATCATTTTCATTAGAAATGCAACAAAATACTGCTATTGATAAGGCAGGTTTTTGTTTATTAAGTTTATTAAAGTCTATAATCATGTTCCCAACTGAACATTTATTTTTTTGGTGATGTTCTGATGACGTCGTTTGACAAAAATTTTTAATTTTTGTCCCGAACGCTCTTCCAAGTTTTGAAATTAATCTCAACAATCATGACAAACATTTATAACTACTACAGCACTGGGGAAGCGACATATTGGCCTGCTGATTTAACTAAAATCCGTGATTGGTTAGATTTTTATATTTCACATGGGATAGCTATAAAATGATTTATGTGCCATGTGCCAGTAATTATAAACTTAAGCACTAGGCCATCAATAAGGAACTGACTCCCAGGCTTGTATCTTCTCAAACTGCGCATGAAACACCTGAAGAGTTCGTCTCTCTGTCCAATAACTTTTTGCTTTTATTCAAGAATCTGCATAGGAAGCTACGCCTAATAAAACTAAACCTGAAGATCATGCAGATAACATACCTCTCACTATAAAGGAACTATTCGCTGAGAAGAGACGAGCTCGAATAAAATGGCAAGGTCTCGTAATGCGACTTAATTGTAATAGACTAACTCGACGCCTTCGTGCGGCCCTACTGGTTGGTGTATGTGCCAATTTTAATTATAATCTATCAAAAGCAAAGGCATTATAGAACCTAATATCCTACAGCCCAATAAGTCTCCTGCAATTACTAGGAAATATCTTTGAGAAAATATTCCTTAGAAGACTATTAAACAATACGGACATATCATCACATCTACCCCTATACCAGTTTGGATTTCGAGGTCATTCTGCAACATAACAAGCACATGGGATTGTTAATCAAATAACAACCGGGCTTGAGGAAAAGAAATAGTACACAGCTGTATTCCTAGACGTTGTCCAGGCGTTTGATATAGTTTGGCACTGGGTTACTATATAAATTAAAAAGGCTTTTTCCAAGCTACTATTATATTTTGCTTAAATCGTATCTTTCTAACAGATTTTTCACAGTCAAGAACAACGATGATCTTTCTAAACATCATCTTATAAAATCTGGTGTCCCTCCAGGCAGCGTTTTTAGCCCTCTACGTTACCTAATTTATACACTAATACCTCTCTATATGGCCTCTTTTTATATGACTTTTCGCTATAACGGTCTTGTGTAATTATAGCTAACTTTCGATTTACAGCCTACAATTTTTTGATATACGGCCAAAAAGTCGTGAAATCCCCTGTGTACGTACGTACGAAATACATGATTCGTTATAGGGCATTTCGCTTTGGGGCCGGCTTTTCAGGAACGTATCTCGGCCGTATACCCAGGTATGGGTGTACTGCTGACTTACAAGAAGCTGTAAATCCGGTTATCGCCACTTTACGCTTTGCACTTCTTACTTGCCATGTTTTTACATCCAAACAGTAGCTTACATGTAAACAACATTCAAAGAATCTTATCCATGAATGGAGGGTTGAGAGGCCGAAGCTGTAATTATCAGTAACTGGTAATTTCTTGGCTACTCTATCCAAATCATTCATTTCAGAAGGCTTCGCCTTGCAGATGTAACACACTTGGGTAGAGGCCGTATTTGTCAAGGCATTACAGACTTTACCATCCACCATTGTTAAAATGAGGGTATGGTTTACTATAATCTTGTCACTAACAACAGTAGGCGAAAGTTCCGATATTTGTTGTTTAATTGCTTGTGTTTCATGTGTTGTCCTTTCCAATGTTTCACGAGCGAAAATAATTTTTATTGCTCTGCAAAATCTTGTGGAAGATGTGCATGGATTTTTCCAGACTATTACATTATCGGTGAAATCGTCATCTGATGTGGAGTAATGCAGTTGAAGTGGTACCAAAGAAATCATAAAAACAGAAGAATCATCTTGTCCTTCTTCTGAAAAACGTTGTTTATAATTACTTTGGCCCGAGCTGCCATCACATCCCGATTTGCAGACCAATGTCAAATTTGCGCTATGAATGATATCGGCAGATAAAGATTTAATAACATCTTCTTGTAACATGCAAATTCTTTTTGTTGTAAGTAAGGGTAACATTTTTTTTTGCCTCCAAAGGTTGGTTCCAGGAAGGATAAATGTTTATGTTACGATTTTTCGCTTCTGATCTTATCAGCAAATATTGATATTTCGATAATTAGGCATTTATTATTAAAGATAGGGCTTCTTCTGCAGTGTACGCGATAGGTTCATTTCCATGAGTTTCTGACCACTTGTAAGCTTGTCTATATCTATGTGCACGTTTTGGGGAACTTTGTAAAGTCACATCACGAAGAACAGTGGCTGCAGATCGTTTACCAGTTTTGCGTAATTTCACCTGTGTTGCGAAAGATAATTCGTCCAGGCTACTCTTATTAACTAATTCCTTCGTCTTTAGCTGCTTTCCTCTTACGCCGCAGTGTTCAAAATGTTTTGGGGGCCGACCAGATCTTCCCGTACTTGGCCCAGGAACACTTTCTTCTTGAGGAAAAATTAGGCAAGAATCCAACCACTCACTATTTTGAGTCTTGAAAATATTCGAATTGCGGCTACACTTTTTCCAACGAAGTTCAACATTTTTGATGAATTTTACAAGTGGGACTTCAGTGTTCAGAAATATTTGTCTTCGCGCAAACATACTCCTTCAGGCGAAAACACAAATCGTCCCTTTTCAAAGTTTTGTATTTCCGCCATACTTCGAAAAGCTCCAATTGTGTAACGGTATTGGACATACCTAAAAAAATTAATAATAATTATATTCGGGCCCGAATGCATCTAGTTTTTTTTTTATCTTTATTTACATTAATGACAAATTCTTAGTAAAACTATGCTGAAACCTGCAAACACCTGCAATTTTTATAAACTCTAAGCAAACATAAAGAATCAATAAAGAAACTGACTTTAAAATTGTCTCTATTAAAAGTTTAATTTTAATATATATTTTCAATTAAACATAGTATTGTTGTAATGTATAATTATTGTACTAACCTTCCACAACCCCATCCATGGCAAAAGTTTGAAATAAAGCACTAGACACTTGAAAATAACGACTTTTGACTTCAAGCAACAAATAATAACTGGAGTGTAACAATCGACGGCTATTTGCACACTTGTGATTTTACTGGTCTGTTACTAACGCCCTAGACTTTTTCTGCGAATACTGTTGTAGTCGGGGGGTACTTTGGGAAGTTATAATCCTACGAAACTATGTAAATTATTAGAATTACATAGTTATCATTTATACATTTTTTCGCGCTAAATATGCATTTTAGACCACTGTGCGCCATATTGGCATCTGAAAGCCTCACCTCACGTCATATAACGTAATAAATGAATGGCTCAGTTTTTAGAGCCATCATTGAAACTAAATAAGTGTAAGTGACATTTACCACGCGACTGCACTTGTGTCCGCCAGTTTCTCTAAATGGGGTTCCACGGAGACCAAATATCTGCGACTGCACTTAGATCAACGGCTCGTGGAACTAGCATATAAGCATATTCAAACAATACGTCTGCAAATGAATATGAAGTTTCGCCACATGTATTGGCTTATTGGAACAAAATCAAAACTGCCCATACCCAACTAACTGTTGTTCTACAAATCCATATTCAAACCAATCTGGAGATACGGTTCCAAACTAACTCGGATTAAAACAATACAACAGTTCAAAACACTCCCGCACACTGGTGGACGCACCGTGGTATGTCACATACCAAACATTGCACGAGGATCTTATTATTCCAATCGTAGCTAAAGAAATTAATAGATGCGCCCAAAACTACTACGATAGACCCCAAGACCACAAGAACGACCTCATTCACCAAGTGTCCATGGCTCACCCACCTTTAAGAAGATTAAATCGAATTGGGCCTTACGACCTGCAAGCACTCTAAGACTACTACACGAGTATCAGTAATGAGTGATTTCTCCTAATAATGCCTATTTATATCATCATATTTGCTTAATACGCTTGTAGAGTAGTTTGTAAATTTGCAATTAATTTAAAATACTCAACTATGCAATAAAAGATTAATGGGCATACCATCTATTATATAATGTTTAGTTTCAGCAAATAGATTATCGTCTTAAATTCGAACGTATAGAACTGGCTAGTTACAATAAAAGGTATATAAAAGAAGCCTCAATTGTTACATTCAAGTGTAATCGAACAACAGTAGTTGCGAACGAGACTTTTACACTTACGCGTGGTCTTGGTTCTGACTTGGTGGTAAGATCAAACCTGAATTTGTTGCAATCATTCATTTGTTTCTAATCAACATTTCGTTACAGACTATAGTACAAGCCTACAAATTTATGAGTAACGAGTATCGAACATTTCCGCTGCGCTTTGCCGGCGATGTATGTAAAGCTTTGGCAGTAAATACTTTTGGTGTAGGTGCATTGATGAAGTGTGGCCATTTCACCGGATGCCCCATGTTAAAGGTATTTTTTTCCTATTTGTTCTATATTTCATATATAAATAATCGTATGTTTTCTAAACTGACAGTTTATTTACTTTGGCGAATTGGCATTTTCGAGTAATACGTATTATAATAAATGACAATAAGCTACACTAGTATGAATATGAACGTTTTTTTACAATACTAGATGTCATACAGGTACTGCTTGCCATTTAGGGTAATTTTAGGTTATTCCCCTTGAGGAGTTGAAAAAGTTTCGTATGTAGATGTATACTGTATTTCAAACGGGAAGAGATATATCGAAGACGGACACCTAAATGACTCACAGTGTATATTTTTATTATTGTTGCTATGTATTTTTGGTGGTATTTGGGGGAGGATGAGGGGGGCTGGAAGCTGGAATATGTAGAAAATAAGTGAAAAAATTGCGAAAAAACCGGAAAAATCGATCATTTTTAATGATTTTCTTTATAATTTAAGGGGTCAAATCCGCCCCCCCCCCCAATATACGTCCTTACAAAAATGTTCATGTTTTAGAACTTATCACGTCTCTAGCCCCTCAGAAGAAATGTAAAGGCAAAAATAATCCTTTTCATCCCTTCATATTATCGAAAAGTAATAAAAATAGGTGGAGGAGGGCCTACCCCGAAAACGGCGGGTGATGGGGGAAAACGGTCATATTCGGATTCAGGAGGTCATTTTACATAAGAATCAGCAGGAATGGTGTAAAGGCCGAGTTTCATGCAGACCTCTGTATCAAGGAAAAGCCTACGTTTTGAAGATTGTCTACGGATAAATTCATCATCATCATCATCTGATATGGAGCTGACTCGAGGGTCGATCCTGGATACGCCAGGCCTACCCCATACCAGTAGGTGGGTAGGAATTTGGGGGATAGGGTGGGATCAGGTGGAGCATTACACAACGTTAGCATGTCTGCAATGCATACCGCAAGACACCGCTGCTGCAACACCAGGTAGCTAGTAAGTTACGCATCAATGGGGTTTTTGAGTACGTAGCCGAGACCGTTAGGCGATTATGCATTTGAACCTAAGAACTTTTGTATCAAAGTTTTACAGTGTTCTTATTTCACATCCATCTATGATTGTAAGGGTGCTGATTGCACAGCTCTTAGTTTCCTAATAGCTAATAACCTACTTAACATTTACTCCCAAACGTATTGTAACTGGCCGTTATGCGATTATCCCATTGACTCTAATAAACTTTGGTATCAAAGTTTCACAGTGTTCCTAGTTCAGAGCCATGTATTGTTCTAAGGTTACTGATTGCACATCTCTTAGTTTCCTAATGACTACTAAACTACTTAATATTTACTCCCAAACTTGTTGAAACTGCCCGTTATGCGATAGTGCATTTGGCCCTAATAAACTTTGGTAGCAAAGGTTCACATTGTTCCTAGTTCAGAGCCATGTATTGTTCTAAGGTTACTGATTGCACATCTCTTAGTTTCCTAATAGCTAATAACCTACTTAACATTTACTCGCAAACGTATTGTAACTGGCCGTTATGCGATTATCCATTTGACCCTAATAAACTTTGGTATCAAAGTTTCACAGTGTTCTTATTTCACATCCATCTATGATTGTAAGGGTGCTGATTGCACAGCTCTTAGTTTCCTAATAGCTAATAACCTACTTAACATTTACTCCCAAACGTATTGTAACTGACCGTTACGCAATTATCCATTTAACACTAATAAACTTTGGTATAAAAGTTTCACAGTGTTCTTATTTCACATCTATCTATTGTTCTAAGGTTACTGATTGCACATCTCATAGTTTCCCGGGAACTAATAACGTACTTAATATTTAGTGCCAAACGTGTGTAAACTGGCCGTTATGCGATTATCCATTTGACCATAATAAACTTTGGTATCAAAGTTTCACAGAGTTCTTATTTCACATCTATCTATTGTTCTAAGGTTACTGATTACACATCTCTTAATTTCCTAAAAACTAATAACCTACTTAATATTTACTCCCAAACGTGTGTAAACTGCCCGTTATGCGATTATGCATTTGACCCTGTTAAACCTTGGTATCAAAGTTTCACAGAGTTCTTATTTCACATCTATCTATTGTTCTAAGGTTAATGATTGCACATATCTTAGTTTCCTAATAACTAATAGCTTACTTAATATTTACTCCCAAACGTATTGTAACTGGCCGTTATGCGATTATCCAATTGACCCTAATAAACTTTGGTATCAAAGTTTCACAGTGTTCTTATTTCACATCCATCTATGATTGTAAGGGTGCTGATTACACAGCTCTTAGTTTCCTAATAGCTAATAGCTTACTTAATATTTACTCCCAAACGTATTGTAACTGGTCGTTATGCGATTATCCAATTGACCCTGTTAAACTTTGGTATCAAAGTTTCACATTGTTCTTATTTCACATCTAACTATTGTTCTAAGGTTAATGATTGCACATATCTTAGTTTCCTAATAACTAATAGCTTACTTAATATTTACTCCCAAACGTGTGTAAACTGCCCGTTATGCGATTATGCATTTGACCCTGTTAAACCTTGGTATCAAAGTTTCACAGAGTTCTTATTTCACATCTATCTATTGTTCTAAGGTTAATGATTGCACATATCTTAGTTTCCTAATAACTAATAGCTTACTTAATATTTACTCCCAAACGTATTGTAACTGGCCGTTATGCGATTATCCAATTGACCCTAATAAACTTTGGTATCAAAGTTTCACAGTGTTCTTATTTCACATCCATCTATGATTGTAAGGGTGCTGATTACACAGTTCTTAGTTTCCTAATAGCTAATAGCTTACTTAATATTTACTCCCAAACGTATTGTAACTGGCCGTTATGCGATTATCCAATTGACCCTAATAAACTTTGGTATCAAAGTTTCACAGTGTTCTTATTTCACATCCATCTATGATTGTAAGGGTCCTGATTACACAGCTCTTAGTTTCCTAATAGCTAATAGCTTACTTAATATTTACTCCCAAACGTATTGTAACTGGCCGTTATGCGATTATCCAATTGACCCTGTTAAACTTTGGTATCAAAGTTTCACATTGTTCTTATTTCACATCTAACTATTGTTTAATGTTACTTGTTGGCGCGCGCCTTTCACGAATTTGAGCACGACGGCGTGGCGCTCCAATCTATAGCGCGATTAAAATCTCGTTGGCGAGAGGCGCGCTTGTTGTTTTTGTTTGTTTTTTTTTAGTAGTTGACAAGTACCGTTTTTTCCTACGTGAAGAGAAGTAATTCATCTGTCGTTTCGTACCAATTTTGTCGGATATCGTCGTATAGTCTAATGCCTTATTTGTATCGGTGCCGCTTACATACAGTCCACTAGAAATCTGCACAACTATTGTGTATTCAAAGGCAGAAATAGATTTGTTACTATACGAAAAGAAGCGGCTTCATTCTGCGGCAGGTGAACGCCACAACATTTGGTCCTTTCGTTTCCGGATATCGGACAGTAAATACTGTTTGATAATCTATTTATCATCGTTGGTGAAGCAGAGGCAGCTGTCGTGCCTTCATATCACCTCAACACTCGCTTGGAAACCGCTGGCTGCGTTAGCGTGATCCAGCTGGTGCTGCGCAGAATCGGAGTATAGTAAGTCAATTCTGGCATTTCCTTTTGTTTCGTTTCCTTGTCGATAATATTCCTTATATCCATTATAACATGGAGATTAATTCATTGCGCATTCGTCGTGGTCAAATAAAGTCGCGCAACACACGTATGTTGACATTTCTTGGGTCCATAGACGCAGATTCAAGTAAAATCACGCAGGTTCAAAAAAGATTAAATAAACATCAACTAATTTTCGATGAATTTAACGAGGTTTGTTATGTGATTTTAAAATTTGCCGCACACTTTGGTAATTCCGTAATTTCATTTGCCGCTTCGTTGGAATTAATATCGCTGTTCTAATTAAATTCTTATTCTGGATTATTATTTTCGGTATTTTGTTTTGTCTTTCGAAGCTCAAGATATGACAATAGTTCTTTGTGTGAAATCTGCAAGCTCTTGTTTTTCTGCGCTAGACCTTGAACGCTTCCTGGAATTCCGAGCGTCAAAAACAAATTTCTTTTCTGGAACATTTCGTAAGATTTCGTCATGTTGTGCAACCTTTTGAGGGGAGAAGTAGGGTCTCCATTGCATTTTGGGTTAGTCCATTTTTAGATCTTGAGGACTCCGGTTGTCCGAAGCTCGATCAATCGGCAATCGTAATGACATAAAGTGCTGCAGGGGCGGCTCGGTTTTTTTGTGAGGGGTATCATTAATGTGTGTTCCGTTTCGCTGTGGTACCAAGGGGTATCTAACAGACTGTCGGCTATTGCCGGATTAATGGGAACATCTTGATTCAACCCCAGG
>JABXWE010014010.1:0-25363 GCA_014611495.1 Limonius californicus
CCTTTCTGCGAATATGACTATATCATTAGCATATCTTAAATGAGTGAGGTTCTTTCCGTCCACATTTATGCCCATTCCGGACCATTCGAGCTTTTTGAATATATTTTCTAAACTTAAGGTGAACAACTTCGGGGATATCTCTCTATTTTTAAAGGCTTCTGAGGTTTTTTTGAGTTTTATTACACTTCTCCGTTTATATATATTTTTTATTATTGTGGAATAGCGGGTATCAATGCGTGCGTCATCTACGGCTTGTAAAATTTCCAACATGACGACTGTATCGAATACCTTCTCGTAATCGATAAAGGCGATCGCCAAGGGTAGGTTATATTCCTTGCTTTTTTCTATTACTGGTTTAGCGTTTGCAGATGATCGATAGTTCCAACGTTTTTCTTAAACCCAGCTTGTTCTATAGGCTGATAGGTATCCAATTTCCTCTCGAGGCTGTTAGCTATGATTTTGATAAATAGTTTACATGTATGGGAGAGGAGACATATGGGACGGTAATTTGCGATGTTCATTTTCTCGCCTTTTTTATGTAGCAGTATGATTATGGCTTCATTCCAATCTTCAAGTGTCTCTCCTTTTGGTAAGCACTTATTAAATAACATATTTAAAGTCTATAATAGCTGTCGTCCTCCGTTTTTTATGTGTTCATTGATTATGTAGTATTTTCCTGTTGCCTTCTTATTTTTTGAATGTTTTAGTGCGTTTATTATTTCGCCTGTTGTTATTTCCGGCACTTCTTCCGATTTTACGTTTGTAATTGCTCCTCTTCTTCTCTGTCCATATGTTGTGTATTTGATTTATACAAGTAAGTGTAAAATTCTTTAGCTACCTCTACAATATCTTGTTCGTTGGTAGTGTTGGTTCCATCTTGTTTTCTTAATTTAAGCATATGCTTCTTGCCTACTGCTATGTTATTTTTTAGGATCTTCATATTGCCGTTTTCTTCAATAATAGTTTTCGTTAGATTTTCGTTATAATTCTTTATATCCTCTTTTATATTTCGTTTGATTGATTTGTTCAGCTCAGTATACTCGGTTGTGTTCCATTTCTGTTCTTACCTGAGATTCCTTCTAATATTCATCAGCCGTTTACTTTCGTCAGATATTTTTTCGTTTGGTTTGTTTGTGCTTATTATTACTTCCTTTGTTGCAGTTGTTATTGTCTACTATTTTGTTATTTAAGTCGTTTAATGTCATATCTGATAACTCGTCCTTTGTCATATTGTTTAATATTCTATCTACGTTTTCTCGGTTCCCCTACCATACGTATATCGAATGTATCGATTTCGTAATAAAAATCCAATTTGTGACTTTAACGGAAATGGGAATGAAAACATATTTGTTTATATATGACTATGCATGTATGTATGTGACTATGTTTCCAAAATTACTATCCTGATTATAAAATATCTAACAATACCAACACTTTTGTATTACTATACCTTAAGTCTAGCGAACATTTTGGTTTCGTTATACTTCTCCATCTTGGTCTATATGTAGTTACATATAGACCAAGATGGATAAGTATTATCTGTAATTATTATGCATGTATATTTCTGTCTACATTTCCAACATGATAATTTTGATTAAAATGAAATATTGGTATTGCCACGTTTTCATTTTTCCATGCTAGGTATACCTAATGTTTTGATTTCGTAATAAAAAAATAAAAATATATGAAGCAAACCACAAGGGAAAAAATAAAAAGGGTAGACCGAGAAAAACATGGAATGATGGAATAAGAGAAGAGGTTGAGAAAAAGGAATTAACATGGAAAGGGATTAAACAAAAAACACAAGAGAGAAAGAAATGGAGAGAAATATGCAGGAACAGAACACAAGAATAAACTACACACGCCTTACACCATACATTAGAAAGGTATAGGATTAAGAAGAAGAAGAATAAAAATCCAATTTGTGACTTTAATGGAAAGAGCAATCAAAACATATTTATGTATTTGTGACCATGTATGTAGTATGTATGTGACTATTTCCGAAATTAGTATTTTAATTATAACAAAATCTGAAAATACCATATTTTCTCATACCGTAGGCAGGTATGTCGAAAATATTGATTTCGCAATAAAAATCTAGGTTGAAGTTCTGCCGAAATGAAAATCTGAATAATTTCATTTATCTGGAGCTACGCATGTATGTTTATAATTACATTTCCGGAATGATCATTCTGATTATAATGAAATCGGACAATCATACCTAGATTTTAACTGTCACATAGTACAGATATAGCGACAGTATTGATTTTGCAATAAAAATCTAATTTGAAGTTTTACCGAGATTGAAAACCAAAAACGTTTTTCATCTATAGATGCGCATGTATGTTTGTAATTATATTTCCGAAATGACCATTATGATTATAATGAAAGCTGACAATACCCAGATTTTAACTTTCCCATGGCGAAGGTATAGATTTCGAAATAAAAATCCAATTTGAAGTTTTACCAAAATTAAAAATCAAACAATGTATTTTATCTGTAGAGGCGCATGTATGTATGTTTGTAATTACATTTCTGAAATGACCATTCTTATTATAATTAAATATGAGAATATCCAGATTTTAACTTACCCATATCAAAGGTATAGCGCAGGTATTGATTTCGCAATAAAAATCCAATTTGAAGTTTTACCGAAACTGAAAATCATAAAATGTATATTATCTGTAGAGGCGCATTTATGTTTGTAATTACATTTCTGAAATGCCCATTCTTATTATAATTAAATATGACAATATCCAGATTTTAACTTACCCATATCAAAGGTATAGCGCAGGTATTAATTTCGCAATAAAAATCCAATTTGAAGTTTTACCGAAACTGAAAATCATAAAATGTATATTATCTGTAGAGGCGCATTTATGTTTGTAATTACATTTCTGAAATGCCCATTCTTATTATAATTAAATATGACAATATCCAGATTTTAACTTACCCATATCAAAGGTATAGCGCAGGTATTAATTTCGCAATAAAAATCCAATTTGAAGTTTTACCGAAACTGAAAATCATAAAATGTATATTATCTGTAGAGGCGCATTTATGTTTGTAATTACATTTCTGAAATGCCCATTCTTATTATAATTAAATATGACAATATCCAGATTTTAACTTACCCATATCAAAGGTATAGCGCAGGTATTAATTTCGCAATAAAAATCAAATTTGAAGTTTTACCGAACTGAAAATCAATTAAAGTATATTATCTGTAGAGCGCATTATGGTTGTAATTACATTTCTGGAAAATGACCATCTTAATTATAATTAAGATATGGAGAATATCCAGCGACCTTTTTAACCTTACCCATACAGCACAAAATGGTGATATTAGCGCAGGTATTAATTTTGCAATAAAAATCCAATTTGATGTTTTACCGAAACTGAAAATCATAAAATGTATATTATGTGTAGAGGCGCATTTATGTTTGTAATTACATTTCTGAAATGACCATTCTTATTATAATTAAATATGACAATATCCAGATTTTAACTTACCCATATCAAAGGTATAGCGCAGGTACTGCTTTCGCAATAAATATCTAATTTGATGTTTTACCGAAACTGAAAATCAAAAAATGTATTTTATCTGTAGAGGCGCATTTATGTTTGTAATTACGTTTCTAAAGTGACCTTTCTTATTATAATTAAATATGACAATACCCAGATTTTCACTTACCCATATCAAAGGTATAGCGCAGGTATTGATTTCTCAATAAAAATCCAATCTGAAGTTTTACCGAAATTGAAAATCAAAAAATGTGTTTTGTCTGCAGAGGCGCATATATGTTTGTAATTATATTTCCAAATTGACCATTCTGATTATAATGAAATCTGGCAATAACCAAATTTTTTTGCTACAGGACCGGTATAGCGAAAGTATTGATTTCGTTAGAAAAATTCAATGTGTGATTTTCACCCCAATGGAAATCAAACAATATTGACTGCAATGTCTAGTTATAAGTTTGTTAATAATTCACAAGTAAAATCGGTTCCCGTAAAATATTCAAAACCAGAACTAGATGAGTTTTGGTAGACTTTTTACAAAGTCTGAAAATGTGACATCGCAGAAGGTTCTAATACCTTTGACAATTCTAATTATTCCGATAATCAATTAAGGTAAACTTACTTTATAGGCTTACGGTGTGCAGAAATTGTTTAAAAATCATACAAGTAAAAGAAAAATATCTCTGAATAATAGATCGGAGGATATTATTTAATGGTGGTGAATGCCGGTAGCCGATTAAGCACACAGCTGAAATTGTTGATTACCTGATGGGGCCCGCTATATGTAGCTACCGTTATTAACCAATCATGGTTGGCGCCCGTATTTTTACAAAGACGGCTTACCAATGGGAAATTCAATTTAACCGCTGAATATATTTATAGAATATTTAAAATATCAAATTTTTGAATGAAATAAACTCAAGAAAAGTATCATTTGGTTCAGGTATGTTGATCATGTTTTGATAGTTCATTTGAGTTTATTGATGATTTCAAAACATTTATTTATACTTAAACCCCAAACATAAACTTTATATTAGGAACAGAATAAAACAGATGTATTAATCATTTAGACTTAAATATTAAAAGATAATTTTAAAACAAGCTGGAATGCCCTATTTGTAGAAAACCTGCACAAACAGATATCACAATATCATACGACTCATGTCACTATAAATCACACAAATTAGCAGCCTATATTCAACACAAAACATAAGACTAGCCATCTGTTAGAATCAGGTTTTCACGAATTTAATTGTTCACAAAGTGATTCTATATACTCGTACATAGGATAGAGAATTAGAAATTTTTATACCAGACACAAAGAATGTATACGCTTATATAAACACAAACATCCAGAAAAATCTAACTCTTGTTGCAAGCGCATTGATATCAAATAATATAATATCATGTTTACATTTTTGCGTCTTTCAAATTCAACAAATACATTTCAATGATCGACCAAACTGAGCACATAAATTCTCCGCTGTTGGACGTTATGGAAGAGAAGACCCCAGCTAAGTTTGAAACCAAGATCTAGTGTACTGTCAATTACAAATGTTTATATTGAAAATGACATATTATATAGTAAAACATGTATAAAGTACAAAATAATATATAACCTGTTGAAATTTTGAATATTTTGAATTATTAAAAAGTTAGTATTTCAACGAAGTACATCAAGAAACAATTAACAAAATAATTTATATTTAGTGTCACTCAAAAGTAGACCCTCCGATTTCAATAAACGATTAAATGTGAAAGCTTATTATTCAATCAAAGAAACGGTACAAACATGCAGCACCGGAAATTAATTTTGCACTAATATAGAATGCGATAATTAAAATTGTATGAGTTTTTCCAATTTTCTCATCAGATAATCAACGCTGCTATACCAGAAACATTGAGAATATAATAAGTATAGAAATTATGCTTTAGTATTATGTTTAAAAATTTTTATTTATAAACTGCTGATACGCCAATTTCATCCCTGTACATGCACTTGTCACAATGTAAAAACTATAGATTTTTTATTTAATTTAAAATTATATAACAGTCCATATGGTGCCTAAAAAGTAAAAATTTGGGTGATTCTGCTAGAGCAAAATCTACAAACAGGAATGTAGTAGATAGCAATATTCAATTAAAATAAAATAATACAGAGGAAGCAATCAGCAGAATTCACAAATAACGAAAATAGGTGTTCAAAAAATCATCAGAAAAGTATTAGTGGAATGTAAAATAGAACAAAAATATATTGCGTTATTTTAACATTACATAAAGATAGTTGCCTTCATAACGAAATAATATTTTCTTAAGTACATACCCATACAACCTATTTAATATTTTTTAAGAAACTACTACACAAACGTGAGGTATAGCCCACAGGAACTTTGCCTTCCACAAATTAAGCACACATTTTTACCTGTTAATTACATAAAGCGCACATTTGTACGTACTCCTGTCTATAGAACCAGTACAGTTTTCGACGCAGTTAAGAAAATTAGATTTATACTGTACAGCTGTATTACAGTTACGTAATCGACTATTAAGTTGCATTACCGAAAGAATTTCCACAGCGGCAAAATTCTCTGAGCCGGCAAACTTTAAACTGCAGCTTTAAAACATGTACGCGACTGTGCATCAGTTGCGTTGGATAGCATCTAGATCCAGCGGTTATAAATCCATTATAATGGATGTGGTAGTGTAATGATAGAAGACCAAAGTATAAAATAAATGAAATTCTGCTAATTTTAAATAATAAAAATCTAAACAGTATAAATAACACACTACTTAATAATTTTGTGGTGATCTAAATCTACTATAGTACCGATGCATAAATACGAGAAAACAAAAACACGAAAGTTTATCATAAATTATTAAATAAAGAGCGATCTATAAAGATTTTTTATTGTCTTTATCTAGAATCTATTTTAGCGGTGCGCGACAGACAACTGGGCGATGGTCAAGTGGCTATAACCCAATTATCCGTCGCCCAGTTGACCATCGCCCAGTTGTCCGTGTCCGCCATTGTAGGTGTGGTTATTAAATCTAGATTTGGATACATTATAGCAGTTGTATCTATATTCCCAATTACAGATTACTCAACACTCCATAGCAGTATCGAACAGTTAGTTACGTAACTATTTAACAGTTTAACTCGTGGCATAATTTAGAAATTGTTAGATGCGTAAACTACATAACTTACATCAAGAAAGAGTTTATTTGTTATTTTTTGGATGACGTCATTATACAAAGCGTACGTCGTAGCCCACTGGTTCACCTACATAGTACATATTATAGTATGGGAAATTCAACGTGATTTTTGCACTCTATAAAATTCCGTAATTGATGGGCCCTTACAATAATTACGATAAATTGAATCCTAATTTTGCGAACAATGTGCCTGAAAAGCGAAAAGCACCCTTCATTAAAAAATGGCACTGGTTGTAGCCGGATGTTAAAGCAAGCTATCAGTCGACCTAACAAGATGTGATTTCTTAAGTTTGGCCTGCATTGAATTCCTGAACAGTTTGTCAGTATTCCGTCCCTATTACCATTTACAAGGTGTCCCTATTCGGACGAATTCCCGTCTTTGTAAAGCCTCGAGACCGCGTTTTTGCACCGGTTTATTGTTTTATATCGCTTCAGACTTAACACTGTCCGCCTTGAAGCCTGTCATCCAAAAACGTCGCTGCTTGTATTTTTCTAATTTTGAACAAACGCAATAGTGTCGATTCGCATTTGCTGCCTTCCGTTTTTTTAACGTAGATTTGCAATAATGTCGACTTCAATTTGCAATAAATTGTTACATAATTTGGAAGCAAATAATACTCAGAACGCAGTTTTGTTATTAGATGTTTTTGTGAAAAGCATAAGAATGTTAAGCGCCTCTGAATTTTAGGTTAGTTTCAGAAACGTGTTTTTTGAAACAATATTCTTTACAAATAAAACTGTATTTACTTTGAAATGTTTTTTAAAAGCATCAATGTTTACTTTTCTATGCTGTACGTACAAGAAACATATTGATTCCACAAAAAATAATGATTCTGTTTTATTAATATTGAGCACATTGTTTTGCAACACCCCGGCTTCTGGTACAATTTTGATGCAACTTGAAATGAAAATTTAGTAAGTTCAAATTATTTCTTCTTTATCCTTAGAACTGTGGTTTCATAAAATGGTTTAAGTGCAACAAAATGGTTTTGTCGAACATTCTACATCAAAAAACAAGATAGCTACGATTTTTGAAAAATTACGAATATGACATCCAGTTATTCAAGAAGTGAAAATATATAAGATTTTAAATATTTAATATTAATAATTTTATTGCATTAAAAAAACCAATAAAAATATATCATTTATACAAACTGTCAAAATATTTCTTTTGCTTAATGCCCATTTGTTCACTATTACTTATTATGTAAACTTGAAAGCTTTACGTATCTACTGTGTCCTCGCACAATTTTTATGCTTGTTTGGTACGCCTCCTGTAGCTTAGCGGGTACGTCTGCTATCCGTGGAATTCCGACATAACCAAATTATAAGTATTTAACTAAAATTAAAAGTAATTCTTTATAAATGAATACAATATTATTCATTATTTTAAAATGCTTTCGAGCGTTTATGTTGAAAAGGAATATTCAAAAAATAGGCGCACATTCTGGTGTACTAGTAATGTGCATTTGTGGGGTTTTCTGATACTGTCGAAAGTTGATATTCTGCCCTGAACATGTTAAAATATACTGTTTACTCAAAAATGAGAAGAAGAAACCCCATAAAGTTTTGCGTTGCAACTGACACACGAAGGTATTTTTGAAACAGTTTATTGAGTAGTTAATTTAATGTTTAAATAGTATTGTTATTTATTAGAAATGTATTGCACGTGCTCGTCTGAAACATAATTTCTAGAAGTGTGTTTTCAAAAATTTTGTCACGATACATGTTGCTTGTTTTTGTATGTATATATTAATATAACGATATATAAACGAATCGATGTAATATCGTTAGATAGAGTCCTATAAGAACTATATACAGTGCGGTCCATAAGTAACGGATAAATTCATTTTCGGCGTAATTTACAATCTATGAGTAAAATCCTGAAACACGTCGATTTTTAATTCTAAAATGACATTTTTTAAGCATAATGTTATACCTCCTCCTTCAACCCCCTTGGAGTAACAGCAACCCCTTTAAAATTTTTAAATGGAACGAGGGTGCGCGTGATAGCTCATTTGAAAGGGTTTTTAATTCTCTATCCAGCAATATAAGGTTTTTTGAATTTCTCTAAATTTTTTATGGAAAAATATTACATTTTTAATGTCACTAAGTAAACAAAAAACATGAAACATTTTAAAGCAAATGTTTAAACTGGGCGCCCGTTGCTTCAGCAACGCCTCCATTATTGTGAATAAGGTACGGGCGCCCAGTTTGAACAATTGATTTAAAATGTTTCATGTTCTTTTGTTTACTTACTGACATTAAAAATGTAATATTTTTCCATAAAAAATTTAGAGCAATTCAAAAAAACTTATATTGCTGCATAGAAAATTAAAAACCCTTTCAAATGAGCTATCACAGGCACCCTCATTCCATTTAAAAATTTTAAAGGGGTTCTTGTCACTTCAAGGGGGTTGAAGGGGGAGGTATAAAATTATGCTTAAAAAATGTAATTTTAGAATTAAAAATTGACGTGTTTCAGGATTTTACTCATAAGTCAGAAATAGTAAATTACGTCGAAAATGAATTTATCCGTTACTTATGGACCGCAATGTATAATAGACAATTTTCTATACCTAGAAGTAAACAAACCCATATATTTAGCGTTTTTAGACCTAGCAGTAACGTTGAACAGAGTCCCCAGAAATACCATATGGAAGGCGCTATAAGAAATGGAGTTTCCTAGAGAACTATACAGCACCACTAAAGGAGCCTTTGAAAATATTACGGTACATGTCAGATTAAACGGACAAACGTCTTAATCCTGAATCCCCAAATCTTTAATCTAGAGCGAGGTATGAAGCAAGGGGACAGTTTAAGCCCGCTATTATTTATAAAAGTTATGAATCAAATAAAGGAAACAAAAGAAGAACCAAATCTACCAAAATTGTAAACTGGAGAATGAGACCGATGAAACTCCAATCTATAGTACACGCAGATAACATCGAGTTAGAGCAGATGAAAGAAAAAAATTACAGGATGTATGGAATATTCTCATTGGAGGCAAGGGCATGGGAACAAATGGAAAAAAAAATAATACACTGCTCAACAAAATTAGGGGAACACTTCTTTAGCAGTGCATAATTATTCAAATTAAAGACTGACGCAAGTATCAACTTTAGTATATTATTCTTTCAACATTACTTAACAAGATACAAACATCAAATATGCTCTAATTAAACGGTTTTCTTGAGTAACACCAAACCATTGAGAAGACTGCCAAAATCGAAATGTGTTTTATCACTTGAAATGTAATGGAAATTCTGTTAACGCCCGAATACCAAGCTTTAGTAGCGCGTGTGCCCTCCATTAACTTCAATAACAGCCTGGCAACGTCGAGGCATACTGCGACTAAGACGTCTTAACATGTCTTGTGGTAGATTTCGCCATTCTTCCATAAGGGCCTCAGGCAACTCCTGAAGAGTCTGAGATGCAGCAGGACGCTTCCTAATGCGCCTGTCGAGTAAATCCCAAACGTGTTCGATGGCATTTAAGTCTGGACTCATGGCTGGCCACCCCATCGCTTGGATTTCTTGTTCCTGGAGGACGTTTGTTGTTAAATTAGCGGTATGAACTCTACAATTATCCTGTTGTAGGATGAAGCCATCGCCGAAATTGTTCGCAAATGGCACAATATGCTCTTGAAGAATCGTCTCAACATAAATTTGTGCGTTGAGACGTTAGGGAACGACAACCAAGTCTGTGCGATCGTCTATACTAATGCCACCCCACACTAGACCGATCCAGCTCCGAATCAGTCCAGTTCCTGTATACACGCGGCAGCGTATCGCTCTCCAGACGTCTGTACACTCGTATACGACCATCGCAACGAGTTAGACAAAACCGCGACTCGTCTGTAAAAAGCACAGACCTCCAATGTCGAAGTTGCTATTGCACATGTTCGCGGCTAAAGTTAGGACGGCTAACTTTGTGATTCCTGCTCAAGTGAGGAGCTCGCACAGGCCTGCGAGAAGTCATATTGACTTCTTTGAGTCGTCTTCTAACCGTCTGAGCGGAAACTGTCACCAGGTGGCATTTCGGAGTAGATTTTGTAGCTCACAAGCAGTAGCAGTTCGTCGGCGAAGAGAAGAATTAACAATATACCGGTCGTCCCGAGGGGTAGATTATCTTTCACGGCCTTGTCCAATTCTCCTGGAATATCTACCCGTTTCTTGGTACATATGCCAAGCTCTGCAGATAAGAAAGAGTCGATTGGAGCTGGTTTGCTACATATCGCATAGATCGCCCATCTTCAAGCAAAGCAACAGCCCTCCCGATCAATTTCACTTAAATAACACATTTTGGACTCAGAAGCATTGAAAAAGTCAAAACTGACGGTTTTACTGTGTCCAATGACTAATTTGATCAGTTTCAGATGTTTGCTTTGTGGTCAAAAACCACTTTGTTTTGAGACTATCTTTACATTTTGGCGTCTGCGATGAAAACGAGCAAACGAATCACCATAATTCTTTTTGCACTTTGTCAATAAAGGTCTAGAGAATAATATAACAAGAAAAAGTCATACTTCCATCATTTGCTGGAAATCTTATAGACGCTCAAAAAAGTGTTCCCCTAATTTTGTTGAGCAGTGTATAATGAAAATAACAGAACAAGATACCAGCGGAAACTAAGAAGAAGAAAAGATGTATTGTTATGAAAAAAAAACAGAAACGGTAGATAAATTAGAATATCTAGGAGTAGTAATTAGCAAAAATGGAAAGATAAACAATGAAATAAACAATAGAATAACGAAGACGAACAGCGTATACTACCAACTACAGAACACCATAAAGAAAAAAGAAGTGGAAACGAAGACAAATATATTAACAAGTACATCTACCAGTACTACAAATATGGAATTGGGTACCTAATGAGGAAAGTAAAAGTAAAATACAGGCAGTAGAAATGCGATATCATAGAAGGATGGCAGGTAACACTAGGCTAAATAGGATTAAAAATATCAGAATAAGAGAGTCGGTGAAAGTTACACCAGTAGAACAAACACTAAAACAAAACTTACTCAAATTCGCATTAATGAAATAAGACTGACAAAGTAAGTTATGGAGGCAAGACTAGAGAGTAAGAAAGGAAAATAATGACTACAAACGCAATAGCTAGACTACATATACAATAGGAAGACATAGACGAAAATCAGAGCAAAAACTAAAAGAAAACCCAGCTAACAACTGACCAGAATACAAAAGATGGCTAAAAAACCTAACGCCATAAGGCAAAAAGGCGAACAGAATATACAAGACAAAGGGTCCTATTGACACAACGTAACATTAATATGTATCTTCTTATCAATATGTTCGTCTTCGTTACATGTGTTTTCATATTTCATATTTTTTTGATATTGACTATAACTGCTGAATTATTATTTCTATTATTCCTGTATTGTTGCTCATGGCTGTATAATAGGACATACATATTATATATGTATATATGTAAAAAATGATGTACTATACGAAACTTACTGCCAATAATGTTAATACCAAAATAAAACAACTGTTTGATGGAATGATTATAAGATAATTTAGACTGTTAACTACTAGGGGATGCGAAATGAAATATTTTATCAACGTATATCATTCTTCTATATTGGTATGTATCAATATATTGAGGAATCGATGTGCACCATAATATCGCTACTTACAGCTCTATCGACACAACGTAACATTAATATGTATCTTCGAATCGATACAGTCACACCGATACAGTTTGATATCCCGTATTTTTTCATGTTCAAGACTGTTAAGATGTTGAATTATTATTTCGATTATTCCTTTAATTTTAGACATGGCTTAATAATAGCAGATATACAGTATATTTGTACATAAGTAGAAAATTGATGTACCACACGAAACTTATGACCAATAAGTTTAATAAAAAAGTAGTAACTGTTTAGTATCAGAAGATAGTATTGATTGTGAATTACTAGGAAGTGCGATATGACATTTTTTATCTATATGTATGTATTGTACCATTTGCCATTATGTTTATATTATTACCGATAGTCGGACTTTGGGACATTATGGTCATAATTTTAATTTTTAATCTATACTCGCATAAAGATTTCATGTTAAATGCTAATGAATATTAGTTGGAGTTTGGAAATCACGCTTCAATGATCTTAGGAACGGCCGTTCCGTCACACATATTTATTTTTTGTAAAGGGGCTGTCTTTCACGGGTACACTTAACTTATGAGGGCAACGATCACAAAATAAATATCCACTTTCATGTACAATGAATGGAATTATAAAACAAATACACATACGATAGTTGAATGTTATAATTCCATATTTAAAAAATTTGTTTGCAGCGTCTTTCTTTCAGCTATTTTATTGCAGGTAACAATATGACTTCGAATTAGTGATCTCAAGTACGTAGGATATTCCACAACAGCTGTCTTTAGCGCGGTCTGTTCTTGTGATAAATTGTTAGTTTAGGGTAGCCATAATCTGCTAAATTATTACTTTTTTGCCGAACTAAACCCTTATGGGTGAAATTCCACGCATGGACGTGTTAATTAAATACCAATTTTATTAGGAGCTAAAGATTAGGCAAAGAGAGTTATATCGGCTGTTTCTGAATAGTACTCATATAATTTAATTAATTTTAACTAAATATTATTGGGCTCACAATAAATGGAGGGTTAAATTGTTTTACAAATTGGTACACACGTGCAGCATGTTTACAGTTTTACACCCTCCAAAACACCCACATTTGGGGCTATAAAAGCAGAAGTAAGTTGTTCTGAAAGGATTATTCTTGATCTAAACATCAAGAAGCAGAGTTCCTTTACAAGTTCCCTTAACCCTTCACCTGCCAAGCACTTTGAGGTATCTCGGCAGCTACGGCATCCCTTGACAATTGCGCTTTGAAGTATCTCGGCTGCAGCGTCAAGTTCCCTTAACCCTTCACCTGCCAAGCGCTTTAAGGTATCTCGGCAGCTACGGCATCCCTTGACAATTGCGTTTGAGGTATCTCGGCTGCAGCTTCAAGTTCCTTTAACCCTTCACCTGCAAGCGCTTTGAGGTATCTCGGCAGCTACGGCATCCCTTGACAATTGGGCTTGAGGTATCTTGGCTGCAGCGTCAAGTTCCTTTAACCCTTCACCTGCCAAGCGCTTGAGGTATCTCGGCAGCTACGGCATCCCTTGACAACTGCGCTTTGAGGAATCTCGGCTGCAGTGTCAAATTCCGTTAATCCTTCACCGTCCAGCGCTTTGTATTCCAGTCCCTTAATAATTCACCTGGCACCTTCAGAAAACCACCCTGCGAATCGGCCTATAACTGCATCTTTAGTATTTTACTGAGCAAATAGTTTAAATTTCCTAAGGAAATCGAGATCACGTGGCACTACCTCGGCTAATGTTTCCTGCAATTTCCTAGCCTGAACATGTGAACACCGGAGGTAGTTAAATTGCACAGTCTGCAGCTAATATTGACGTTAATAAAAGTATTAAACTTCTCTGGTGTTTTATTTCACGTATTTAGCTCAACTACTCTAGATCCGAACCTAAGACGATCACGACGAAGCACGACGAGTCACGACGAATAAAAGATAAACTCAACACAAGGGTCCGTAACGTTACAGTATGTATGAGCGGGGGTTCTATAGCTTCTGCCGCATCCCGCATTTTGATCGTTATCTTCTCCTATCCCTCCATTCCTCTTCCGCAATAGCTCTGTCCGTCATTGTTGCTCCCATTCTATTTATCCACGTCATTGTGGGTGTTCCTGTTCTTCTTCTATTTGTTGAGGATAATTGAACGCACGTTTTAGTCATCGCTCCTCTCCCATCCTCATCATATGCTCATACCATAAAGTTGCCTTGTTTCTATCCTCTCTGTAGTCGTGCATATTCTTTTTGTTCGTCTTCTGATTTCTACATTTGCTATATGCTCTAGCTGAGATATTACAAGTGATCTTCTTAGAAGATCCATTTTTACAGTTTCTATTTTCTTTCTACTCCTCACTTATCACTTATCAATATGTATAATTCTTTTATATCGCATTCATGGATGGGGATTGCTCTTGTTAATACTATCCTTTCGATTTTAGTGGTCATCCACGATTTTCCCACTTATGCCACATGAAACGGAGCATTATCGGTATAGAAAATAAACTTTTCTTCATCAAACAAGTTCTTCCCACTAAGTACTTCGAAGTATTTTGCAGCGTTCATCATTTCAGCGACATCATATGGAGCAAACATGTATTGGATGTATTGGATTCAAGTCTGGGGATTGTGCTAGTCAGTCTATCTTGTTGTTATTATTGGTGGCCATCCACGATTTAATCACGTGTGCTCTATAATAAGAAATATTATTATTAACTTGTCAATACGGCGCCGACTTTGCGACTGGAAGTGACTCCTTTATGGGGAACTATTTGAAACCGTTTTTGGTGCGATAATTTCGTTTGTATCTCCTAGACCTTCATTTTGCAGTTTTTATCAAAATTCAAAGAGTGTATAAATGTCTTAAGGCGGCTACAGTATTTATGTATTTATAGTATCAATAAAATTTGTCATAAAAGTTAGTTCTAAACGGAGCTTCAGTATTTAATAATGACTTCATTATTTTCCCCTGAATGAATAAATAGACAATAATCGATTGTGAAAATCGGCTAAGAAAGCCTTATTTTAATCTCTTCTGTAGACTAACTAATATTTTTGCGTTACACTTGCATTAGATATCAAAAAATATTTTCGTTTATGTAACAAATTATTTCTCCTTCAAATTAATGAATTGTTTCTACGTTTGTTCAGAATAATACGTACCAGGAATTTGTTGTTTATGTGGAATTTCATATATTTGCAATGTTGTTCGGAGAGAGCAAATTCTTTTAGCGTTACGATGATTGCTGAAACTAGGGAGACGTAATAACCTTCAATTTGGCATATAGCACAGTTAATAAAATTGGAGAAAATATTTTGCAAAAATGCACTCAAACGCGGAATTCTTCTTGGTTGACGAACGGTGGCGTAAATAACAGTTGGCTACCCGGTTACGGCCACCACATACAGCATCCAGTGACATATGACACTGTATTCCCATGGTCTTCTCCCAGGAATAAAAAATGGTTGGTAAGTCGTTAAGTATGTCGCCTGTCGCGTTTGATCCACCTTGTAAGTATTAAATGTTGCTTTGGCGACTTGCTCGCTTACTCCTGGCGACGCTCTAGTTGACGCGAAAACAGGTGTCGAATTAGAATACGCTTCATTCGACCTGTCTTTAAACACTTCAACCGATCTCTTGTTGCCTTCTTTATTTTTCCACCAAGCTGTACACATAACGCTTGTCCATATACCGAGAGATGGATCTTTATCTTTGCAGATAGAAATTCAACCCCGATTTAGTTACCTTCGATCCAACCAAGATGAAAACATGCCAATACTAAATTTGTTTGGACTTATTTGAGCTTTAACTCCACATCTTATCATGATTTTTAAATTGAAACTTGTAATCGTTTTGGTCATGTCTTATTTATCCTAAACTAATTTCTTTCATTTGACGAATGCTCTGAAAATACTCTCAATATTTTCTATGAATAGCAAATAGAAGCAGCTAAAAAATCTTTGAGGCTAGACTGCCACAAAAATCTTAGCAGAATTTCCACCACATAATGAATATATTATCTGTCAGAAAGTTTTTTCAGTAGCACAATTTGTCCTAGTTAGAATATCATACCAAATAAAATGCAAGACAAAAAGTGCGCAGAATGGGAAATAGTATTAATAAAATTCAAAAAATACCCAACATAAACATGTTTGAGTAATACGTATTATTTTGATTACGGGAAACATACCTAAAAGTAATATACGCACTAAAGTCAACCCGAAAACCTATAGGCTGAGAAATATTAAGTACAAAAAAACCATAACTAATATTTTTAGACAATGGAAAAACCCAAAAGAAATACAGGGTGTTCAAATTGAAGTCGGCACTATTGCCAACTTTGTTACTACTAAAGATACGATGTTGGTTAAATTACCAAAGTAGTAGCGTTTTTCTTCCGATTACGACGGTAAAATTTTAAAAACAATTGAACTTCGCGTTTCGAGATATTAAAAAAAAACATTTTTTTAAATGGAATACCCTGTATATTTTTGCACATTTTAAACGATAATTTAATTCTAAACAAAATTTATTAATACATAAATACCCTATACTTGCAAATAAACGAACTACAAGCATTTAAATGTACCAGTTCAAGTTGAAATGAATATCATGTAGCCAATGAATGGCCGATTATTGGAAAATAAAAGAAACACATTTTATTATCATCTATCATCCAATATGAACAAAAGATCCCTGCTCGATTTATTTCTATTAGTTTTAAACTTATCACAAATAACTAGGACAATAACAAAATATACATAGTCCTGTCCTGTCAAGATTACAATTGTCGGTGGTCTAGTGGTTAGCGCATTTGCCTTTAGATCCGAGGGATGCGGGATCGAACCTGGCTGAGGTTGGCGAGATTTTTCTAGCGGGGAAAAATCTGAAAATGCGCCTTCTGTCGGATAAAAAGTAAAGCCGTAGGTCCCGTGCCACTGCGATGTGTGACACGTTAAAAATCACTACTGGAGTTGGAATTACCCCAGATTATTCTTAGTTAGGGTGTACAATGGGCCAAATATGGCCTAAGTGCATAGAGATGCTTGGAAAACCGCGTCCTAGATCTCGCTCTTTCAAGCCATCAAGTAGCAATTTGAATTTGCTTTAACAATGGCATTCACACATTTAGAAAAATATGATATGTTAGAAAGTTACATAATTTGTCAAAAAAATTCCCATCGTGCTCTCGAACATTGTAATGCGTTATTTCCCAGACGAATCTTGCATAATCGAAGATATTTCTTGATCCTATACCGAAAGTTTAGGTCAAATAATAAAGTGTTCGCTAAATCTGTTCTAAGAAAATGATTTATACTTAATGAAGAAGCTGAAACTAATGTTATGGCATATTTCGAAGCGTTTCGGGAAAATTCAATAAGGGAGTGTAAGCGTGATCTGGGACTGTGTCCGGGAACTGTTCATAATATTTTAAAAAAGAATAAGTATGTACCGTGTAAGTATAGACCCACTCAAACCTGAATGGCAGGTGATCAAGAAAGACGTACGGAGTTTTGTCGATGGTTTGTTAATTGCGTTAGGCGCAGTCCGAACTTTTTGCGTTTAATTTAGTAGAGTGATGAAGCTAATTTTTCTAATTGTGATACGTTTAATCGAAAAAACCAGCATTACTGGAGTCGAGAAAATCTTATGCGTAACCATCCTAATAATCCCCAAAGACGTTTTAGTGTAAATGTAATCGGCAAGAATAATAGGGCCTGTATTTTACGAAGGTACGCTTACAGGTGAACGGTACACAGAACTGTTGCAAAATACAATAGAGGAGTTTTTAGATGATCTCAATGTAGCTGATCGCCCACAAGTTATTTGCCAGCAAGATGGTGCACTACCGCACAATTCTCATGCTGTTGCTGGTTTATTAACAGAACTTTCTCAAGATCGCTGAATAGGTACACGTGGACCAATATTATGGCCACCACGTTCGCCAGACCTTACACGTGTATTAATTAATAATTAATTATTAATTAAGCAAAGTGTATTAATTTTTCGACAACTAGCCAATGTTTACATGATTTTCCTTTAAATGCTTGTAGTTCGTTTATTTGCAAGTTTAGGGTATTTATGTATTAATAAATTTTGTTTAAAATTAAATTATCGTTTAAAATGTGCAAAAATATACAGGGCATTCCATTTAAAAAAATGTTGTTTTTTTTAATATCTCGAAAACGCGAAGTTCGATTGTTTTTAAAATTTTACCATCGTAATCGGAAGAAAAAACGCTACTACTTTGGTAATTTAACCAACATCGTATCTTTAGTAATAACAAAGTTGGCAATAGTGCCGACTTCAATTTGAACACCCTGTATATACCCGCAAAACAGAGTTGCACCGGTACTGTCTTTCTCAGATAGGTATTTTTAAATGCGACATTTCCAATTTACAAATTAGTTTGTGTCAATTGTTGTCAAATGCAGTCATAACGGTGTTAATTTGCTTATTTTAAATAAATTTTTTAGATAATTAAAGAACCGAATTCGTATGTATACCACTATTATACGTACTAATGACACTACACAACAAAAAGGCTAAATAGATGTGTTGAAAGGCTAAGTTGTAACGCGAGAAGCACGGATTCAACTTCTAGACGAAGACGATTTTAAAAATAATTTTTTCTTATATATATTTTTTTTGTTAATGTTAGCGGAATTAACAATTCCTTTGTTGATCTAGTTTAAATTTGATTTCTAATACCTAATGTGCCAATGATTACTACCAGTAGGGTTTAACGAACTACTGAAATAATGTCAATGAAAGTACCATTGTACATATTTTTTATTATAAAAATAATGAACTGCCAAACAAACACACTAGAAGTAATATGAAACTAAATACACTCTTCCGAATTTTATATAGTTTTAATAGTAAAAAATATGCGTTAATGTGTCAGTAACATACGGTATATTTTGAGGTAGACAAATAGTAACAACATAAATACAACAATATTGTTGCATAAAAGATATTCTAAAATGCTTTTGGTGAAGATATTTTTAATACATCAGTTGTTTGCTCAATTGGATCTATTAATAAAATTGGATAAATCAGCAATTTTATTAACAACATAATACTTTTATAGAATAAACCATTTTAAGATATATTTGCACCAAAATGTCTCTGCGCCAAACCGCCCCTGCGCCTAACTGTCCCTGCACCAAATCGGGTCTGCGCCAAACCAGGTCTGCGCCAAATCGGCCGCGCCAAAACGTTCTAGACCGGCAGAATACTTTGACAAATTATTTGCCAAGAATCCAGAAATCAAGAGGAAAGACGGGTCGAGAGATTCGAGGATCATGAAGCAATACAATAATAAATTACAGTAACAGAAGAAGAACCAGAATTAGCCATAAATAAATTAAAGAAGGACAAGACTCCAGGAAATGATGGTATAACTAACAGATTAAAAATGCAACACTAAAAATGCGCCAACTCATAACAATATTGTTCAACGAAACGTTAAGAACAGAAGAGTAACCATCCCAATAGAATAAATCAATAATACCTAATATTGCTATTTAAGAAGGGAAAAAAGAACTCTTACAAACTACAGACTAGACAGAACTAACTTATTCCCATGTACATGTAAACTATTCACAACCATACTCAAAAATAGAATTAAAAATAAGTTAAATCAAAACTAGTCCATCGATCAAACCAGATTTAGAAGTGGATACTCAACAATCGGTCACCCGCAAACAGTAAATCTACTTATAGGAAAACAAAAAGAATTCAATGAAGCATTACATCCAGCATTTATTGATTATAGTGAAGGGTTTGACAGGACCAATGCTACATGTCTCAAAACAACAAAGAATCTCACAGAAATACAGAAATATAATAAGAGACCTATACAAAGACTGCAGGGCCATGATAAAATTGGAAAAAGAGGGAAGAAGCTTCGAATTACAATGAGGCGTTAAACAAGGGAACATCTGTCCCCAAACCTATTTACAGGCAAACTGTACGAAGTTTTTAAAAATTTAATCTAGGAAACAACAGGAATAAAAATTGGACATAAAAGATTAACAAACGTGGAATTCCCAGATGATATAATACTATTTGCTGAAAGGAGAACAACATTGAGCAAGATAAAGAAAAATTTAAACCGCAAGAGTAAAAAGTAGGGTTACCGGCGCCGGTAGCTCGGATGGGTTGGCCGTATGTCTTTCACGCAGCTGTCCTGTGTTCGAATCCGGACGCCGAGGTCTGTGGATTTTTTCTGAGTGATAAAAGAAGCTAATCTTCCCGAATAGGACGTAAAATCGTAGGCCCCGTGTCCAAGTGTTGTTGGGCACGTCAAAAGAACCCTCAAACAGGCAAAATTCCAGGAGTGGTAGGATCGCTTCCTGGCGTCATTGGTAAGCCATAGTAGCAGAAATAGGCCGACGTTAAATAAAATAAACAAACAAACAAACAAAAAGTAGGGTTACACATCAACTATTTTTTTGGTAAGCCCAACTTAATGTCTAATAGAAAAGCAAGTGACAATCAAATCAAATATGTAGAAATTAATACCTGGGGCAACTTACATCATTTGAAAATTAGACAGAGAAAGAAGTATAAAGAACAATTACACTAGAATGGAAAAGTTTTCGGGCAAGTGTTTAAAAACTAAATTCCTCAAACCTTGAAGAAAAAAGATTTAATATGTGCTTAATACCAGTGGTTAGCTACAGGGTCCAAACATGGTCGTTAAATAAAAGACTTCGCAGACCACTGAGAGCGACCCAGACAAGTATAGAAAGAGAGAGAGAACAATGTTGAACATTCGAATAAAAGACAAAGCGAAACTAACCAAAATTAGGAAAAGGACCGGAGTAGACGATTTGGTGTAGGTTAGCGAAGTGCAATTGAGTCAGACATATCTGACAACTAGCTGAGCGCTAATGGACAAATACTACTACAAGCTAGAGATGGGCAGTTTTCGTATGATTCGTATAAAATATGCGGATCTTTAGAGTGATTCACATGGTACGAATCACTAGTATCGAAAAGATTCGTATCGCCAGGTTCGAGTCGTGTTTGGTGTCATTTAACTCGTACGCGCAGCGCGATTGAGAGTCAAATATGTACGCGCAGAAAATTTGAAGTATAACTCTTCTGAAACCGTACAGGCTGCCTAATAATAATACGTACGAATACGAATGCAAAACGTGAACGTGTATTGCATCCTGCTCTGTGCTTTTGCATGTGCTGTGCATTATGTAAATTTGTCAATCACTTTTTAAATTGCAGATGCTTTCAATTTTTGTTTATTATATTCAGAAGTAAATTAGAAACCATTCTATTTATAGGTACTAGGTACACGTATTAATTACCTACTTGTTTGCTCAATAAATTTATTTAATAAAAAATATATTCAAAACATTAACAAAACACAACTAAACTCTGAATTCTAAAGAATAGGTACATAAAATAAACAAATACAAGTTTAAATAAACAGTAATACTAAAATAATAAAAAATACGTAACACGAAAAATTAAATTTTTCCATTCTGGTAGCAGATAATCAAATATTTAAACATTTTAAGTTGAAATTAAGGAACAAAAGTTGTGACACTTTGTTCGCATTTAGTCTCGTGCGTCTTTCGTTGATGGTTTGACCACCTTTAGAAAAGACCCTCTCACATGGGACCGAAGTAGCCACAATACATAACTTTGTCTTCATTATTGTAAATAAACGAGGATAAACTGATTGTCTCTCATGCCACCATAACAACGGATTTCCAGTTCGTTTTAGAAGAGGTTCTTGTAGATATCGATTTACTTCTATGATGCTTGCCGCAGTCGCATTTTGATTATCCGTTAAGTGTGCTGTTTTCTTATCATAGGCGGCCATATGGATTCATCCTTATCTAACTCAGAAGTTGCATCTGCCTCTGCCAAATCTTCATCAACCACTTCCACTTCCGTTACATCTTTATTTAATTGAACTCTGATGCAAAGTTGGATAATCGAATTTTTAGCATTTTCATAGGCTCGTTCGTTTTGAAATCCTTGTTTTTTAAAATGAAGATCTAGAAATGTAGCCTCAGCAAGCAACGTATTGTCTTCAATATTACGAAATCTTCTTGAAATTTGATCTGTCATCACATGTAGGAAACTATTAATTTCATTGGGTAAATCATTATTATTTTGAAGATTCTCGCAGTGCTGCGAAATTGCATAACTCAAAATTATTAACTTTGATATTGTTACGTTCTTTTCTGCACTTATATCTACCGTCACTTCTTCAAAACATTTTAGGGCTTTACAAGCGTGCGTAATTACTTTCCAATCTTTTTGAGTCAATTGTTCATGTTCGAAATTAATAATTGCTAAGGTTGATACTAGCGGTTCTCTTAATTTTAAAATTCGCGAGAACATTTTGTAGGTAGAATTCCAACATATAGCGATATCTTGTTTTAAAGTTAATTCCGGATGCCCCACTTGTTTTTGTATTTCTTTTAATTTTGCAGTGGCTCGAGAACTTCTTTTAAAAAATGTAACGACGGTCTTTACCTTTGTTTGCATCTCGGCAATTTCTTTTAAAGCTGCTTGAACAATTAAATTTAGAGAATGTACATAACAGGGAACGTGTTTCCATTTACATAACTGAACAGCCACTGTTACATTTGCCGCGTTATCTGATACCGCAGCTCTATTCATTTCAGTAGCCAAATTTTCGACAGTATGTCTTTCGGAGTATCGAAAACAATCCTGTAAAAATGATTTCATGTTACAGTTGTCATCAATAAAATGAATGGTAAGCGCTATATAGCTGTCGTTACTCAAAGTAGTTGTCCATCCGTTAGTGGTAACTGTCACTGCTGATGCCATATTTAACTGTCTTTTTACTTCTTCAGATACTGTATTGTATACCTGAGGCAGCAAATTATGTAAAATTGTTTTTCGTGAAGGCAATGTGTACGATGGATTTAGCATTTTTATTAAATTTTGAAATTCTACATTCTCTACAATAATGAAAGGCTGATAGTCGCTTGCTATCATTTTAACTATTTGTACATCTATTTTCATTCTTTTGTTTTGTAGCAAGGGCCTATAAGTGTATTCAGTAATACCTGGTTGTAGATTTTTTGATGTAGTACTTCTGCTATTAGGTTTAGAAGCATGTGTGGACGTGCTAGCGATAGCAACAGTATTGTTAAAATTTGCAGAATTAGTATTATTTCCATTATTAACATTGTTGGCAACTTCATGTTCCGGTTTAGTAGCTGTATTAATTCTAGTTGTGGACTGATCTAAATTAACTGTCGGATGTTTTGTTCGCATATGACGAAATAAATTTGCGGTTGAACCGCCTTTTATGTCGGATAATTTATTAAAACGGTTCCATATAGAACTTCTAGTCCTATTCAACGTGTACCTAAAATATGTTTTTTTTTTTGTAAATTAATCTAATTACCTAGTAAATATAAATTTTTATACCTAGTAAGTAGACTGATAATTAGATCGAAATTAAAAAAATGGAGCACGATTCACAAATACACCAACGACTAATGGCAACGAGATTGTGACTGCACTGCAGGTGCAGATTGTTTTCTTTCTGTTTTTAAAATTATCAAAATCTAGTCTAGACTAGCGCATGTGGTGCAGGTGTATTTAATTGTGCATGTGCAATACAGAATATACGTATTGTATATATATGTATACGAGAGTGGGAACTGCAAGAATTATGCGGCGAGCAAACCCGAGACAAGACGAATCAAACGATATGCCACAAGCAAGCCGATACGAAATACGAATCTTTCGATATGAATCTTTTTTTATAAAGAGTCGTATGATACGAATCCTACAAAAGATTCGAACCGCCCATCTCTACTACAAACTGATTACCACAATATGGAAAATAAAAAGAGAGTGGCCAACAATAACAAATGAGATTGCATGGAAGTCAAGGGAGGAGGCTTTTGCCCAACTATGGGATTATCGAGCTGCCTATTATTATTAAGCAAGTATAATATACAATTTGCAGCACCGATTTCAATTATATTAAAATATACAGATTGCTCCTTTCCAAATAGAAGGCGGTGTTCAAAATTGATGTACACCATTTTGCACCTTTAAAACATTTTTTTTCTGATGCCTTAATTAATAGGAATGTCATAGGTTTTTACAAACACCCTGTACTATTATTATGAACCACTAGTGGGCGAATAAATGAAAAATGAAAGTTGGATTTCTACAAATTAAAGTCTTACTTACTTTGCAATAAACCGGCCCCGTTGGGTATGTTGTTCAAATTTAGTTTTGACAGCAGACTTTGAAATGCACTCTTCAAATTTACGTTCAAAGTCCTGAAATTCAAAGTATCTGTTCTGAAAGCCCTCCGCCAGAGTAGTAGTTGTGGACTGGCCCTGCTCCGCCAACCTTGCAAGTAAGGCCTCTTTTGCAGATATAAAGAAAATTCGTTCTTCCGCTTCCTTGGGTGTGCAGACCTTTAATTCCTTGACCAAAAAGTCGACACCCCGTTCTTGATGCTGCCTTCGTACCTATTAAAGAATAATTATGTTACGACTTTCTGAAAAACTGCCGTTATCGAACGATTCCAAGATAAATGAAAATTTTGGGTGTTTGAAATTACATGCGAAAGTTTGAATAAACAACATATAACTCACCTCTGCCTGCTCATCGCATTGCTAGCAGAGGAACAAAACACAACGCATGTGTTAATATACAGTTTTTACTTAAAGACGTTAAGCACCAAAGTAACTCATTCAAAAATAAGCGGGATTATATTTAACTATAGTTTTGAAAAATAACCAGCAACAAAATAATAATCCGTGAAAAAAGAGAACTTCCAACTATCATTTACCTGGTCTAAAAATTCAGGTTCTGAAGCAGATGCATCCCATCGGTTATTCAGAATAAATATGTTCGGCTTCGAGAGTCGCATGGAGACCTTGTGGAAAAAGTTCTTCTCCTAAAAATCAATAAAATTAATCATTAGGATTATAATCACCTTCCCCAATAGGGGAATCTC
>JABXWE010014011.1:0-25419 GCA_014611495.1 Limonius californicus
TCACGATAAATAACTCCTGTGAGGCGTCCATCGAAAACGTAGGGTCCTATTAGATGGTCTCCAATCATTCCACACCACACATTTGCTGAAAACCTCTGCTGAAAGTGGCTCTCGACAGTTGCACGAGGATTCTCACGAGCCCATACATGGGAATTTCTGGTATTATTGATCCCATTACGAGTGAAAATAGCTTCGTCGGTAAATAATGTGTTTCCACAAAGGTCCGGGTTTGCAGTGATCCAATGACAAAAATTTAACCTTTGATTAAAATCTTGCGGTAGAAGGTGCTGCACTTTTAATAGGTGGTAAGGATACAACTTGTCAGCATGTAATGATCTCCATACCGTTGCCTGCGACACTCCAACACGTGTCGATACTCTTCGTGTACTTAGTTGAGGACTGCGTTCAATCATTTGACTTATGTTATTTTGAACTTGTCGAAAAGGTTCTCGTTCCGTTTTTAATGCAAAGGATCCAGTTTCTCGCAGTCGCCTATGCGTATCGATGAAAACTTGACGATTTGGAACAGGATTACGGTTTGGAAAACGTCGGCGGTATTCCTCCACAGCAGCTCGGGCATTACCATTACAAAAGCCGTAGATGAAATGCATATCGGCATATTCTTCGTTGGAAAACCGAACTGGCATTATTAATTATAAACTACACACGTGTGCACACGCGTAAGACTTACTAGGTGACAAATAATTCACGTTGTTTACTAAACAAAAACGCACACAAATTATGCCATAGCCGACTAGATAAACTGCGCGGAGGATATTTATAATAGCTATGCAATTTCTTTTGCTAGGCTAGAACTTCTTTATTTTTTGGAATCGGCCCTATGTTCATATACCTTTTTTTGTTTAAAATCGTTGGAGGAACATACTGTTAAAGTTTGGCAGATTCCTCCTGAATCACCCTGTATATCGATATTATTATACTGCTTGGTGATAAACCTCCGCACAAAATTCATAATTTTGCTATTTAATGTTTTTTAAAACCCCGTCAATTTAAAAAAAAAGGCACTTCTTCATCTAATTTTTGTATAGGCTTTTGTTTCTGCGCTATTACGTGATCAAAATTTTAAATGGTAACCCCTTTTTATCCTCCGTATTTTGATAGATCTCCTCTCCAATTATAAATAATGTTACCCCAAGTAACAATATTTTTGAGAAAAATACATATAACGTTCAAACAATTCAGAATTTATTTTTAATAAAAATAAGAAGTTTATGAAGAAAATTACACAACGGAATTTTTTAAATTGTTCACCATTATCCAGTTGGCATTGACCAGCACGTGTGCAGACACTTTGTACCGCACGCACAATAATTTCTGGGCTGATACTTTTCATTTATAATCGAATTCTTAAATCTTCTAAATTGCTTGGCCTACTAATGTAAACTCGCAATTTCACATGACCCCATAGAAAGAACTGTAACGGCATTAAATTAGGTGATCGAGCAGGCCACTCATCGGTCCAAACCGGCTGTTAAAAATCCCATGTCTCGGCACTGGTGATTGAACCCCAGACCAACGTAGAAGTATAACGCTGACTCCTAGCCGCAGGTATGGGAAAATAAAAAAATAGCTAAATTATAAAAGTACAGAAAATGCTCACAGACAATTTTCAAAATAATTATCAATCACTGAAATTCTATATCTGGAAAACAAGGTTTATAATTAGCATATAAGCATAATAGCCAAAACTAAAATACCAGGCGTATTAAAAACTCTGAAACCGGAAACGATTTACACATTTCCTTAGTATCGTCTTTTTTGGAAATACTTTTAGTGTGAAAGGTTTAATTCAAAACGAATAATTTTTTTGCAAATTTCCTTACTTTAAAACAAAGGGTTCCATGATTTTTGAAAAACTCTGGAAGTATAAATCTCTTGCTAACTGCATCTAACCAATTTTGCTACCCTTTAGACGTTTATCGAACATCATTATTCAAGAGTGAAGGTTTCTAAAATAATAATGGAAATTAAATGATGTTTTAACAGTTTACTCTGAAAACACTGTAACAATATTGTGATCTGACATACTATCTTAAATTATATGAAGTATGTAAAGTTCAGACAATGCGTTTCGCGTATTCTTTTATTAGACACAAGAAGTAACGGCAATGTTTTATTTGTTAACTATTTCTAGACTTAGTTTGTTGAAATTTATATTAATAGTTTAAAATAATGGTCAGAATTTTAGCAACAAAAAACACTTGCAACACCTTCTTCAACACAGAAGATATCACTAACAATTTGGTAAAATCAGGCGTTTCCAAATTAAATTGTTCAGGTTGTAATTCTGTATACACAGTCCAAACAATTAGAACTTTTGATACCAGATAAGAAAGAAAGAACACATATGCTCATACAAATACAAACACCCAGAAAAATCTCACTGCGCGATACACTTATTAGAACATAATTATGCATTGACATCCAGTAATATAACATTTTTACACTTCTGTGATGATAAAAGTAAATTGGAAATACTTGAGCCCTTTCAAATTCACAAACACACTTTAATGAATGATCAAATTGAGCTAATATATTCCCCGCTCTTGGAAGCTTTGACATAGAAGACCAGAGTCAAATTAGAAATCAAGATTGATTGAGATATTGAGAATGACATGTTATATGTCGAAATACGCACGGAAACTCAAATAAAAGCTGTTGAAATCGTGACTACTATTTTAATCTAGAAATATTTTATAAAAACAAAAATATTTTTACACTCTTTATCGTCGCCCTTAAATCAGCCGCCTGCGTATAATAGGATATTTGCTCCTGCTAAGAACACCCTGAAAGGGAGACAACTACTTCTTTTGACACTCCGTATAGCAACACGGTAAAGGTAAAGGAGGAAATTACAGTCAAGCAGCTAATACAGTCACTACATATAATTAGGGTCTAATAACTGACTTTGCTATTATAATCCAAAACAAAATAAAATGTTTATTTTTATTTTTTGTCTTTATTTTTAACGGAATCCTAAAGCGACCAGACTATCAAAAATTTGAAATTTACTTTTTACATCTACAAACTATTATATTGGTTTCCCTGTACGCCACGGGACTTACAACGGTCTACCTGAACGCTGGAAAACGAACTGCAGCCAATATAAAAGACAATACGCATAATATACGACAAGGAAATTGGTAACAATTGACATTGGCATTATTCTGATTGTGAGAAAGTAGATAAATTTTGAGATTGGGGTTATGTGAATTATGTTATTAAAGGGTGGTAGTTTGTAATAAAGTGAAAAAATTTCACTAAGTTAATTCCACATATGTCGTAAAGGTGTAGGAAACGCTAATTTTGACCTATTTTGAGTCACTTTAGTTGCCCTTAAAACTTGTTAAAATTTATGTTTTTGTTAGTATTGCAAGGTATAAAACCTATTAAGAAACTTTTATTTTGGGCATTCAGAAGTAAATATAATGTATTCTAGAGTAGAAAAGTGAGTATAGCAACTAATAACACATTAATAAAAATTAAGTGCTTCTTAATGTTCAAAGACTGACTTGTCTCTGTATAACTGGAGCATTCAGGAGCACTCCACTCCGACAGCAGCATTAGAAGATCTCTTGCAACTTCCTTCTCTATAAATATTAATTAAGGTCTAGGCGCCCATAAAAACACACCGCCTAAACTATACCGGTAATTGGAGCACTCAACATACATGGGGACACTTCAAAACCACAACTGTAGTATCTGGTCCAAAGTTAGGCATGGAAATGGACTAGATGCTAACAAAATACTCCTTTCACAAACCCGAAGTACGGATAAACCATGAAGAATGGCAAGAAGGTGGACCACCACACTTGCAAAAAAGCTTAATGTGCTATATAGACGGTTCACGCACAATCAACGGAACCTGAGCTATAGTATATGGTAGCAAACCACGGTATTATACCTTCATATCTCTTGGTCAAACTACCACAATATTCCAAGCAGAAACCTATGCAATTTTAGAAGCGATAAAAAAGGATACAAGAGGTGGCTATACGAACCAAACCATCCTTACTATCTCTTACAGTAAGGCGGCTTTGAAAGCACTGAATTCAAACCAGATTAAGTCAAAATTTGTGTGGAACTGTTTTTATAGACTTATAAAACTGGCGAACTCTAACAAGGTAAAATACCTCTGGGTGCCAGTCCACAAGAGCATAGAAGGAACTGAAAACGCAGATAAACTAGCAAAGCAAGGATCTGAAACGCTGTTCCCAACCTGAACGTGTTGTTGGCCTAACTAATAGAACAGGAAGAGGAGTCGCTGAAGAGCAAACTGTAACCAAACATTTGCAACACTGGAAACTCCCCCTAGACAGAGACACAGTAAATCTATGATGGCCAACCACCCCCAACAGTCTTACAACTTAGCAGGACTCAAATTGGAATAGTGACAGGACTCCTAACGGGACACTGGCACTTTAGACATCTCTACAACATAGCGTTATATAACGAAGATCCCATATGCAGGCTACGAAGTACATTAAATAATGAGACTGGCAGCGTAGCGTTCGATCCGGTAACACTGGAAACCCGGGAGTGGAGTTTGAACTCGCTAGAGTCATTTGGTTGTCCACAGTGATTTTTTTCGTACCGTTTTTTCTAGTGCGTTCTGAAAATAAGTGAGATCAATTTCGAGCAACGGTGTGCTATTAGGTTTTGCTTTAGACTTAAGCACAATGCAACGGAAACTTTTGCAAAACTTCGGCAGGCCTATGGAGACAGTGCTTTGTCAAGGGCCAGGTTTTTCGGTGGTTTAAGGCATTTTCAGAAGGAAGAGAGTCGATTGAAGATGAACCTCGCAGCGGAAGGCCTTCATTTTCAAGAACCTATGAAAATGTCAACAGAGTCGGGGATCTTGTGCGTTCAGATCGTCGGTTTACAGTCAGAATGATCGGGGAAGAGTTGAATTTGACTCACACCGTCATTCATTAGATTTTGACCAATGAATTGGGGGTGAGAAAAATCTGCGCAAAAATGGTTGCGAAAACTTTTCGCAGGACCAAAAGGACACCAGGAGGGAAAGGTGCCTTGATTTTTTGTAATCGATTGAAAACGATCCCCATTGTCTGGAACGTGTCATTACTGGTGACGAGTCTTGGATGTTTCAGTATGACCCGGAAACCAAACACCAGAGCATAGAATGGCACACTTCAACCTCCCCAAGGCCAAAAAAGCAAGAATGAGTCGAAGATCAAATGCATGCTGATTTGCTTTTTTGATAGCCAGGAAATCGTTCACAAAGAATTTGTGCCTCAAGACCAAATGGTTAATCAACACCTTTACAGAAAAGTTCTTGAAAGACTTCGAAAAAGGGTCATGCGTATGAGACTAAACATCAAGAACAACTGGGTGTTGCATCACAGCAATTTCAATAAACGGTTTTTTGGCCAGTAAGAGCATTCCTGTGGCTCCTCAGCCTCCTTATTCGCCCGACTTGAGTCATTGTGACTTTCTCCTCTTCCCGAGATTGAAAAATCACCTCAAGGGACGTCATTTTGGGACACTGGAAAACATTCAAACCGTTGTAACCGGCCAGCTGAAGGCTATTCCAGTATCCGAGTTTCAGCACTGCTATGAGGGGTGGAAGAACCGTTTCCAGCGCTGTGTAGCTTTCCAAGGCAATTACTTTGAAGGAGACAAAAAATCAGTTTCATTACTTAATTTACACACCTTGTAGGTATGTGGCAAAGAAGAAGAATCAGTTTCCCACATAATATTCCAATGCGAAGGCTTAGCTCGCAGAAGATTCCAAATCTTCGAGGACACTAATCCCAACGAGATACAACCACAAGCCAGTCTGATCAATAAACTCCTAGACCTGATAAAAAGACGGGTCTGCTTAACAGCAACTAGCGACAGGAAGGGATGCACAATAGGCCCAACAGGCCGCAGTGTCAAAGGGCAAACAACCCTCCTCGTAGCCAATCAATCAATCAAGTGATTGGAGTAAATGCTAAAGCAGCCTACAAAGAAACAGTACAGATACACCTACCCAAAGCTAACACTAACAAGACGAAAATCAAATAACAGAAAATATTACAACTGCACTAAGAATAGCAGCCTGTGAAACAGCTAGAAAAGGACGATAAAAAAATATCAATTGAAACAAAAATAAGAGAGACGAACAGTACAATTTTACATTGTTTTTCCACTACTTTTGGCAATTTTGAATGACTAGTTCTTAGGCTTTTTCAATAATTTTTAGATGAGAGGTCGCATATTGACTTAGGTACGGTGACAACAAAATACCCGAATTTTAGCTTATTTTAGGTCACTTTAGTAGCCCTTTAAAGTCGAATAAAATGTTAAATAATTCTTTCGATTAAAAATTACGAATGATTATTTCACATCGATGACATTACAAAGAAAGACACGTTGGAATAACGTTACGCTTTGTTTTGTTTTGTTATCGGAAAACAAACATGGTAGGGCAACTGCTATATCGTATCATTTGACAATTATGAACCTTTCTCAGAAAACTGAAAACTCCTAATTTCCTAAAGTAACACCTCATATGAGAGGAACAACTTCATGTATCACATGACACTATTGAAGCTATAACAGAAGTTTTCAAAAAAAAATTAATTCACAAAAAAAACAAGCAAAGGACCTCAACATGCTTAGAATTTTATTACAGTTCCGAAAGTGTAAAAACATGCATTGAAATATACAGTTATAGTAACTTCCAATAAAACCAGAAGTGTTAAAACAATAAAACACCGTGCATATATATTATTCACTCCAATTTTCTTTTCTAATTATGTTGAAATTTACTGCCGTTATACAGATTTTAAGTAAAAATCCATGCTGCCATATCCATTTTGTATTTTAGGAACAATTTTTAAACGAAGCGTTTCGCCTAAATACAATAATCTGGTTCGAAAATATATAAAGTATTTATTACGTTTATTGAAATGCGGTATCACCTGCTAAAGTGGTATGTTTGGATAATTTCCCAGAACCGGTATTTTGCCGCCAACCCGTTCCTGTAAAACGTAAGAATTTTGAAAGTGTGAAAACTTAAACGCCCGTGGATAACCTCACTGTCCTTATATTCTCACTCTCCTTCTCGCTCCCTATCTCTCTCCTTTTATCTTTCCCTCTGTTTCATTCTCCTATCCTCTGGCTTCCTCCAGTCTTGAATGTTTCTGCTTTCTCTGAGCTTGCCTCCTTTTGACACCTTATCAGGACGATATCTTCTTCCATTACTTTGGTTGCCCCAGTATCTTTTCTGGACCATTTTTCATTGCCTTTCTTGTTACGCTAGTACGGCTTGCATTTAAGTTCTTTTGTCTATTCCTTATTATAGTATACTTTTCTTTCGCAATCGATCGCTAATTATTCAATATGAGTGTCCAGATTTGTTTCCGTTAGACGGATAGTTTCTTACATTTCCTGATTCTGTATTTTTACATTTTTATAAATTGTGCTTCTGTCTGTTTTATAGAGCCCAGAGTATTAGGGTCTTTTTTAAAGAATTTATTTCTGGTTTTTTGCTGTTTGCTGGTTTGTCTTCAATAATGTATCCTACGTTCCTTTAATTTTAAAATTTAATTTCGATGAGTATTCAAACTTAAACAGGAATTTATTTATAAGAAGGGTATTACAATATTGCAATAATCAAAAATATATTACTTTTTGCTGTAGTCCTCCTGCCTAGCGAGCATTTGCACCACCGATCCGGACGCCTTATAAATCTTTCCTGGAAGAAGTCTTTGATTTATATGCTTATCCACTCTTAAACTGCTTCGATAAAATCGTTATTGGACTGAACCTTTTTCCGGGCTAAATATTCTTTTAGTGGGTCACACAAATAGAAATTGGAAGAAGCAAGATCAGGACTGTATACCGCATGAGGAAGAAGGTCCCACTTAAGTTTGTTTATGGTTTCAATTGCTCTTGCAATTGAGGATTGTCTTAGAGAAAGCAAACAGAACTTTGTCTTCTCTTCCGTTTGCCCTATAGTTGTTCAAAAGTGTGAGTTTTTCTATTCTTATGTTAATTACAATAATTGTATTAACTTTTTCTTGTATTAACTTTTTTCTGATGATATTCAAGCTGCTTCTGTTAATAAAAATTATATTTCCGCAACATGTTTTTTGCTTTATTTTTACAAAAAATGACAATTAAAACCATTGTTTTGTTTTTAAAGTTTTTCTTGATTATCTCTAAAATGTAATTTTGGCACAAACCCCTTTTGACACTTCCACGCTTCAATTATTAATGGTTTCTTGTAAACCGCAACGATTGACGAACCCTATATTAGTTTAAATTTATCAGTGGTTGCGACGGCTGCAGTCTAATATATTAATTGCTTAAGTATTCTAAAACTACATAATAAACACCTAATCGCGGCCGTCCGATGGGTGTCTACATTTAAAACAATCATAACTCACAAGTTCATTCTCTATAATCGTGTTAAACTGTCACTTCATCAACATAAAATAGAGGTTTCATAAAGTTTTAAATTTAATAATACAAAAATACCCGTTAGCGCTACAATTTTTTGAACGTTCTTTTGATAAGCATAGGTTGCCTAAAATTAAGTTAATGAATCCTTTTTAAGATAAATGGAAAAGGGAAAGAAGATGAAACACACAACTTAACACAAGTCGATACAATGTTATTATATTTACGGGAATATAGCATTAGTAAAAGGGAAGGTTTACGATTAAAAACCGAAATTAAAAAAAATTGTTTTCTGCTTCGACGCAACCATTCATGCTGGCAAATACTTCCTGAGAAACTTTAATTAAGTTGTAAGTATGAACAACACCTTCCATTAATTAATGAAGCTGGTAAATATAAATATTTTACGTAAGTGTTTCTCTATTATATTTGATTTTACAATTATTAATTCTCAGAAAATTTAAACACAAATCGGAATTTAAACAAACAAAGAACAATAATAAGCATCTAGTTTCGCAGACCAAAGATGTTACAATTAACACAGCGACAGCTGTCAAACTTCAAATAGCCGTAGATTAATAAACAATGATATTAATTGTCATGTTTCTATAGTCCTCGGCTGACGAGATGGCATGAGACAGCGGCTTAATGCGTCTTTCCCAGATAATTCGCCTACTTTACACCGAAATCCCTGCATTACTATTTTTCTTAAAAACATTTCTTCCACATTGCGAATATAGTGTAGTCGAATCCAAGTAAATGTTTTCACAACAAACAGTAGATGCTGCACGTTTGCTTAATTCTTACGTTTCCTTCTAAGAAGTGTAATCATCTCCTTCATCCGATATCGTCAGCCAACAACTATATCACAACCATATAATTTTTTTTAATGCAGCTCGGTATACCTGATTTCCTTTTTGTGCTCGTATCACGGTGTCTGGCAAATTCTACAGCATGATCAACAAAACTTTAGTAAAAAATTGTTTAGGAAAAACTAACTACATCATTTTTAAAATTTATCCTATTTAGTACAATGTCTAAATAGTTCTCAAACGATAGATCGGTTACTAGAAGTTTTTTACTTTAGAACACAAAATACTTAATTCTGAATACGCAGGTGAACATCTTCGTGGATGTTTCTTAAATCCTGGCGAACTTTCAATATACTTAAGAAATAATGCTGGACAAGCAAGGGGTCTAGCTATCACTATCTTGAAGTTTTTGCTTTATAACTAAAAAATAACAGTATTAAATAATGAATTACGCAAAACAACGGCTGATACATAACAAAGGAGCTTAAAAATGGCATTAAATGCTAACAGCACAAAATAAACATAGACTAAACTGAAATAGAATTTAAAAGCAATTAAACACGGATACAAACCACATTCAGACTTAACCTAGCTTTTTTTGCAGTTCTTCCCTTGTAAACTAACTTTTGTATATCTGCGAATTCTGCTTCGTTGTCTGCCTTAAACGTGGACAAAACCGTAAGTGAAGTTGTCATATTTTTGAATGTTTCTGATTGTAGTTTTACTTTTATGGTCTTGTTTATTTATATTGGTATGGTTGTGGCGAAGCCTGGTGTCAGTTTTCTGGTCACGCTAGCGTCTTTTACCCAGCCAAATAATCATTACATCGTTGTGGTAGCCGAGACCGACGGCTTAATGATGCCTTCTGAAACTCGCCCAGTGTTTGTAGTTTGATAGTTTGACTGGCTATACGACAGATTCAGGTGTAATATTGCTATTTTTTTATATGAAACTAAAACTCCGATCTAGTGATAGCTAGACAACTTGAAATAGCGTATGTATGTTTTTTATAATTAATAAACATATTGAAGGAACTAAAAAGAATGCAAACAATTTAAATACTGATTGCCACTAGGCTCAAAACACTAAAAAACTTCTACGAAGTAATCCTAAAAATTAATATTGTGTGTTCTAGAGGCAACACTAAACTATACTTCGATAACGAATAAATTATTGTAGTAAATCCTATAAACTTTTATTAATTAATTGATATTTCCACGGTCAGGCCCATGTCTTCGTTAAGCTCGATGGAATGTATTTCATTATTATTAAAGTGAATCAATAAAAATTCATATATAAACAAAGCTTTAACAAAGCTTGCACATATAGATTAATTGTGCCCACTATTGAAAAGTGTATAAACATCTTTAAAAAACCTGAAATAGCTGTAAAGCAAAGACTAGTTACTCCGGGAGTAATTATCTATGGTTAGAGATATCAGAAACTCAAATAATTTTAAACGTGGTACTGATCTAATGAAAACCATAGAACATTCCTCGCGAAGTTCGTTTGAAGCTTTATATACTACTACTCTTATCTTCTATATCCTTTTACTTACTTCCTGATTCACTTCTCTTCTTTGTTTGCTATTGATGATTCCAGTATATCCTAATCTGAAATATAGTTAAAGATGGTCATTATTTCAGATGGAGTGGATATTTGCTACGTTTTGGTAGAAATATTTAACAACAGTTGTTAAATTTTTGGAACCAATTTGGACTATACAATACCATCGGAAATAGATATATTGGAAGAGGGCAACTTTGATCGTTGGGTCTCTATTGTTGATTCAGCCAATCAACAAACTCGGAGCTTTCTTGCTTTCATTGAACTCTCAAAATCCATTTTGTTCTTCTATAATAACTTTCAACACAACGTTCATGTATCACTGAGTATTAACTATGTTAACAGCAATTTCTTGTTACCCCTTCGGAGGAGGGTAGTAGAATTAAATTATTTTGCTGTACGTTACAGATAAAACTTTGAAACGATGAAATAAATCTGAGATACCTAAACAATAAACTCCAAGCCTCTTGCTGATCTTAATCCGCTCAATTAAATCCTTAATTAACGGTTGCTTACATTTACTGTATGTATAGAGTTTCAGTGAACTAAAGCTTAACGACATCGGTTTCGTTTCATTCATTACACCGTAAGAAGGACGTAGTTTAATGGCTGTAGGAAATGTTGGGGCAAGTAAAAATCTCTGCGTTGTGGATGGGCACCTTAGATGGTCAGTTACGCTTTTCCTATCAGCTTTCAATGCAAACAACGAACCCAGTGGCTTACAGAATCTGCTTTGTCTCGTTCTGGTTTTACTACACACCTTACGGTTTACCTTTCGCCCTCAATTCGCAGCATTTTTACACCTACTGCCGCGTTCCTCATCCGACCTCCTCAAGACTCTGAGTTTTCTACCACTCACACGAAGAACCCGCGACGTGTGTCTGTTAACAATTCGCGAAAGACAGCGTAACACATTACGCGTGAGGTTGTTGACCGCGGTTTCACATAGACACAGTTTGTTGCGTTGGGCTCTTAACACTGGCCACTTTTGAGGGTCAGTGCCGTCCGTTTAATATAAGGCAACTTCCCGAATACCATTGGCAATTTATAATTCGGGAGGTCATTGGACATCGCTTCAATTTACGGCCTTCTAATGAGAACGAAAGGATTATTGTCGCGACATTCCTTGTGGCAGTTTTACAACCCTATCGGCTAGCTTTATGAGAAAGAAAATCTACCACGAAAAACTTGCATCCTTTACTTTACATGTTATTTTGAAGAAAATGTTTGGACCAGCAGCATATGGTTCTTACATCAAAGGTGCTAAGAAGCACTCTTGTAGAAATGGTGCTTCGCCATTGGCTTCTTGGAACGTAAATGAAATAACTTAAATGATGAGCACATAATGAATGTCACTTGTTACTGGAAAACTACTGAATTTTTGCTTGTGTGCAAATCGTAGTAGATATCAAAACTTACCTATAGCTAGCTTGTGGCATATGTTGTAGCTCAACAGTAACAGACAAATATATCAACGCTCGTCACTAACAATTCTACAATTCAAACCAACGAGCTCAATATATTTTAATTTTAATAAAGAAAATTACAAAACATGTGCAACAGTCCGCTGAGAAGTTCATGGAAAAATTCGTATTGATTAAAGTCGCATGGTCAAGGCTGAATTCCATTAAATTCCGGCCTTCCCAACTTAACTAACTCAACAAGTCATTACCCACGTAAGCAGAGGATTAAAAAAATCCAGTCAGTAAAGTATTAAGTATTCATCTGCCCCAATAAATCTAGATATTAATCTATCATTGGTCTTATCAAATGATTTGGTTTCCTTACAAGCATTCTTCATATGACGTTGATTTAATCTGATTGGCGACCTTTCGAAGAAAGGACGCACCATAAACAGTTACTGAAATTTAGTTTCCTTACTTTAAATCCTGAAATTATACCTGTTATGCAAAGTGTTTCAGTTATTATTTTCGAAATTCGTGAAGTTACGATTGACTTTGCATTTAAACTACTAATTACTACAAGTTCTTCTTTCTTTCATGTTTCAACGAAGTCTTGTAAAAGTTCATCGACCCATCGCATCCACAAGAAGAAGTAGAAGGTTGCTATTTTCTGCCACAACCAGATTGGCGGAGTATAACTAGACCACTAGAACATGGAGGTGACGCGCCTGACGTCACAGTCATGTTACCTACATTAGATTTTTCGGTCAACAACCTCTGCACTTGAAAACGACATGCAGAGGAAGAAATCGAACAACAGTAGTGAGATTACTTTTGTATAAATTTACGTTGTTATTCCAATTTTAAATTTTAATGCTGTAGTTCGATGATCTCATGAAATGAAGTAGCCCAAATGCTTCAAGCACTATAACCCTTCCTTTTGGCAAAATTTAACCTCTTACAATATACTTCAGACGAATCTATTTAAGTATACTGAAACACTGAGTCCTCTTGTCAAAAGTTTTAACATGCCAAAGATCAGTGACCGAACATAAAACCATTACGAAATTATTTGCAACCAACCACTCGCAAATTGCTTTAAAGCCCTAAATCATTTTAGTCATGGTTGCCCTTACTACAATGAGCGATTTTTGTTCATACCTGCACTGGGCATAAAGTGCATATTCCACGAAAGCCCGTTTGGACACCGAATAACTATAAATTCACAATGATTTGTGCCGCAAATAAAACGCAGCAAGGCCGTTAAAAAGTTTTTGACCTCTTCATCGTAAATTTTAAGAAGACCAACAATGCATTTTCTCTTTTTGGATTTCAACATATTTCTTTCTGCATCTGCACGATCCTTTGGTGTCCATAAATTTAGTGTTTTTAATTATTTCCTTATTAAGCTAATCTTTCAAATCTGTTTTTTAGCGTTTCAACCCTTTGGTAATTGACCCAGTGCGCTTTCCACCTGCCCCTGAGGACCGTCTACAAAGTTAAATGAGCCGCTTCCCGTCTCCTAAATTCGAATACCGTTAGCTGAAAGTAGGGTTTAAAAAGGGTTGAATTTGTAAAATTATCATTAGCCCCATCAAGGTCCTAGAATATGGGTCAAACCACAGAGTTGTTAGCAGACCATCTGTTTAGGGTTGCACACCTTGTGCTGTGATTGATAATTATGTATTTTAAATGTTTTGTCCCGTTAAACAAACTGGTTATTTTCAAGTTTCCTTAGATTAACGGAAACCCAAACAATAGAAGAACGCAGGTAATCTAGTATTGGAGCATCCAATTTAATTTGCATTACTTCCGTTTGTTGGAATCTGATTACAATGTTGCCGTGTAACTGTACATACCAATTAATTAAATGTACAAGTAAAGAAGTCTTTAAATAATACAGTGTAAACAAGTTTGGTGAAAACCATTATGATAAGCTAATTACATCAAGTCACTTCGGAGTAAGTGAATTTTAATGTTTTCTGGCGTTTCGCACTGAAGTGAAACAAAATACTTTTTATGAAACTGAAGGTCACAGCTTTGCTGTTCTTTTAAAGTGTCCCAGAATAAATGGCAACATTTATATACCTGCAGAAGCGCCCCTTTATTTATTTTTCTGCAAATTCAACCTTGAAACGCACTTTCTTTTAGAAGCCATTCGGCAGACCCCATTTTAGGTTTTTTGTGCAAAATGATTTAACATTACCGTTCCTAAAAATTGTACAAGGTTCACTTTTATTAGTTTATAGATTTATGGATGCCCCCTCATAATGGTGCAACATTGATGGATTTACAGTAAGGTGCGGGCAACGCTATTTGGGCGATTTGCAATAAAACATTCCCGAAATGTTATCTTATTTCGGACCCTAAAAATACTTAATATTGAAAGAAACAGCAAGAAATAACTGTTACGTGTACCTTCTTTTCTGCAAAAATTTCCACGATGCCTTTACTAGGAATTCGTTGATGTTTCAAGGCGAAACAATGGTCGTAGTAATGATAACACATTTAATACAGTTTAATTGAGTGGATTTTCTTAAAACGTTTAGTAAATATTTACCTATTTTGGGCATTCAGAGTCATTAGTATTAAAAGTAACATCAAGAAATAACTGTGAAGTGTACCAAGAACCTCTTTTGCAATGTCCACGATGACTTCAATGGAAATTCGTTAATATTTTATGCTGGGGGTAATTGATAACAAGCTAAATACAGCTTAATTGAGTGGATTGACTTAAAACGTTCAATAAATATTAACTTATTTTGGGCACTCAAAGTAATTAGTATTAAAAGTAACATCAAGAAATGACTATTAAGTGTACCAAGAACCTCTTTAGCTAAAATGTCCACGATGACTTCACTGGGAATTCGTTGATGTTTCAAGGTGAGGCAATGGTCCTAGTATTGATAACACATTTAATACAGTTTAATTGAGTGGATTTTCTTAAAGCGTTTAGTAAATATTTACCTATTTTGGACATTCAAAGTAATCAGTATTAAAAGTAACATCAAGAAATAACTGTTAAGTCTACCAAGAACGTCTTTTGCAATGCCCACGATGACTTCAATGGAAATTCGTTAATATTTTATGCTGAGGGTAATTGATAACAAGCTAAATACAGCTTAATTGAGTGGATTGACTTAAAACGTTCAATAAATATTAACTTATTTTGGGCACTCAAAGTAATTAGTATTAAAAGTAACATCAAGAAATGACTATTAAGTGTACCAAGAACCTCTTTAGCTAAAATGTCCACGATGACTTCACTGGGAATTCGTTGATGTTTCAAGGTGAGGCAATGGTCCTAGTATTGATAACACATTTAATACAGTTTAATTGAGTGGATTTTCTTAAAGCGTTTAGTAAATATTTACCTATTTTGGACATTCAAAGTAATCAGTATTAAAAGTAACATCAAGAAATAACTGTTAAGTCTACCAAGAACGTCTTTTGCAATGCCCACGATGACTTCAATGGAAATTCGTTAATATTTTATGCTGAGGGTAATTGATAACAAGCTAAATACAGCTTAATTGAGTGGATTGACTTAAAACGTTCAATAAATATTAACTTATTTTGGGCACTCAAAGTAATTAGTATTAAAAGTAACATCAAGAAATGACTATTAAGTGTACCAAGAACCTCTTGAGCTAAAATGTCCACGATGATTTCACTGGGAATTCGTTAATGTTTCATGGCTAGGGTAATTGATAACAAGCTAAATATAGCTTAATTGAGTGGATTGATTTACAACGTTCAATAAATATTAACTTATTTTGGGCACTTAAAATAATTAGTATTAAAAGAAACATCAACAAATGACTCTTAGGTGTACCAAGAACCTCCTTTTGCACAATTTTCCACGATGCCTTCACTGGGAATTCGTTAATGTTTCATGGCGAGGGTAAGTGATAACAAGCTGAATACAGCTTAATTGAGTGGGTTGTCTTAAAACGTTCAGTAATTATTAACTTATTTTGGGCACTCAAAGTAATCAGTATTAAAAGTAACATCAAGAAAAAACTGTTAAGTGTACCAAGAACCTCTTTTGCAATGTCCACGATGACTTCACTGGGAATTCGTTAATGTTTCATGGCGAGGGTAATTGATAACAAGTTAAATACAGCTTAATTGAGTGGATTGATTTAAAACGTTCAATAAATATTAACTTATTTTGGGCACTCAAAGTAATTAGTATTAAAAGTAACATCAAGAGATGACTATTAAGTGTACCAAGAACCTCTTTAGCTAAAATGTCCACGATGACTTCACTGGGAATTCGTTAATGTTTCATGGCTAGGGTAATTGATAACAATGCTAAATACAGCTTAATTGAGTGGATTGATTTACAACGTTCAATAAATATTAACTTATTTTGGGCATTCAAAATAATTAGTATTAAAAGAAACATCAACAAATGACTCTTAGGTGTACCAAGAACCTCCTTTTGCACAATTTTCCACGATGCCTTCACTGGGAATTCGTTAATGTTTCATGGCGAGGGTAAGTGATAACAAGCTGAATACAGCTTAATTGAGTGGGTTGTCTTAAAACGTTCAGTAATTATTAACTTATTTTGGGCACTCAAAGTAATCAGTATTAAAAGTAACATCAAGAAAAAACTGTTAAGTGTACCAAGAACCTCTTTTGCAATGTCCACGATGACTTCACTGGGAATTCGTTAATGTTTCATGGCGAGGGTAATTGATAACAAGTTAAATACAGCTTAATTGAGTGGATTGATTTAAAACGTTCAATAAATATTAACTTATTTTGGGCACTCAAAGTAATTAGTATTAAAAGTAACATCAAGAGATGACTATTAAGTGTACCAAGAACCTCTTTAGCTAAAATGTCCACGATGACTTCACTGGGAATTCGTTAATGTTTCATGGCTAGGGTAATTGATAACAATGCTAAATACAGCTTAATTGAGTGGATTGATTTACAACGTTCAATAAATATTAACTTATTTTGGGCATTCAAAATAATTAGTATTAAAAGAAACATCAACAAATGACTCTTAGGTGTACCAAGAACCTCCTTTTGCACAATTTTCCACGATGCCTTCACTGGGAATTCGTTAATGTTTCATGGCGAGGGTAAGTGATAACAAGCTGAATACAGCTTAATTGAGTGGATTGATTTACAACGTTCAATAAATATTAACTTATTTTGGGCACTCAACGTAATTAGTATTAAAAGTAACATCAAGAAATGACTATTAAGTGTACCAAGAACCTCTTTTGCTAAAATGTCCACGATGACTTCACTGGGAATTCGTAAATGTTTCATGGCGAGGGTAATCGATAACAAGTTAAATACAGCTTAATTGAGTGGATTGATTTAAAACGTTCAATAAATATTAACTTATTTTGGGCACTCAAAATAATTAGTATTAAAAGAGACATCAAGAAATGACTCTTAGGTGTACCAAGAACCTCCTTTTGCACAATTTTCCACGATGCCTTCACTGGGAATTCGTTAATGTTTCATGACGAGGGTAATTGATAATAAGCTGAATACAGCTTAATTGAGTGGATCGACTTAAAACGGTCAATAAATGTTAACTTATTTTGGGCACTCAAAGTAATTAGTATTAAAAGTAACATCAAGAAATGACTATTAAGTGTACCAAGAACCTCTTTTGCTAAAATGTCCACGATGACTTCACTGGGAATTCGTTAATGTTTCATGGCGAGGGTAATTGATAACAAGTTAAATACAGCTTAATTGAGTGGATTGATTTAAAACGTTCAATAAATATTAACTTATTTTGGGCACTCAAAATAATTAGTATTAAAAGAGACATCAAGAAATGACTCTTAGGTGTACCAAGAACCTCCTTTTGCACAATTTTCCACGATGCCTTCACTGGGAATTCGTTAATGTTTCATGACGAGGGTAATTGATAATAAGCTGAATACAGCTTAATTGAGTGGATCGACTTAAAACGGTCAATAAATGTTAACTTATTTTGGGCACTCAAAGTAATTAGTATTAAAAGTAACATCAAGAAATGACTATTAAGTGTACCAAGAACCTCTTTTGCTAAAATGTCCACGATGACTTCACTGGGAATTCGTTAATGTTTCATGGCGAGGGTAATTGATAACAAGTTAAATACAGCTTAATTGAGTGGATTGATTTAAAACGTTCAATAAATATTAACTTATTTTGGGCACTCAAAATAATTAGTATTAAAAGAGACATCAAGAAATGACTCTTAGGTGTACCAAGAACCTCCTTTTGCACAATTTTCCACGATGCCTTCACTGGGAATTCGTTAATGTTTCATGACGAGGGTAATTGATAAGCTGAATACAGCTTAATTAAGTGGATTATCTTAAAATGTTCAGTAAATATTGACTTATTTTTGGCAACTGAAACTAATTAGTATTAAAAGAGACATCAAGAAACGACTCTTAGGTATACCAAGAACCTCCTTTTGCACAATTTTCCACGATACCTTCACTGTGAATTCGTTAATGTTTCATAGCGAGGGTAATTGATACCAAGCTGAATATAGCTTAATTAAGTGGGTTGTCTTAAAACGTTCAGTAAATATTAACTTATTTTGGGCACTCAAAGTAATTAGTATTAAAAGAAACATCAAGAAATGACTCTTAGATATACCAAGAACCTCTTTCTGCACAATTTGCCACGATGCCTTCACTGGGAATTCGTTAATGTTTCATTGCGAGGGTAATTGGTAACAAGCTAAATACAGCTTAATTAAGTGTATTGTCTTAAAACGTTCAGTAAATATTAACTTATTTTGGGCACTCAAAGTAATTAGTATTAAAAGAAACATCAAGAAATGACTCTTAGGTATACCAAGAACCTCTTTCTGCACAATTTTCCACGATGCCTTCACTGGGAATTCGTTAATGTTTCATGGCGAGGGTAATTGGTAACAAGCTAAATACAGCTTAATTAAGTGGATTGTCTTAAAACGTTCAGTAAATATTAACTTATTTTGGGCACTCAAAGTAATTAGTATTAAAAGTAACATCAAGAAATAACTGTTAAGTGTACCAAGAACCTCTTTTGCTAAAATGTCTATGATGCCTTTACTGGGAATGCGTTAATGTTTCATGGCGGGGGTAATTGATAATAAGCTGAATACAGCTTAATTGAGTAGACCGCCTTAAAACGTTCAGTAAATATTAAGTTATTTTGGGTACTCAAAGTATTTAGTATTAAAAGAACATCAAAAAATAACTAAAAACCCTCTGCAAGAATTTCCAAGGTTCACTGGGAACTCGTTGATGCTTCATGGCAACAGTCAGGATCGCAGTATGGGTTGCAAAATTAATAAATCTTACACCATACAGCTATAGAGCATTTGGGTGGATTGCCTTTAAACATTCAACAAATATTTACTTAGTTTGGACACTAAAAGTAGTTAGTATTAATAACGCTATCAGAAAATAATTGTTAAGTGTACCAAGAAACTCCTTTTTGCAAAAATTTCTCGCTTCCTGAATCAGAAAATATCGTTGATGTTTCATGGAGAGGCTAATGGTTGTAGTACTGATAACAAACTTAATACACCTTATTTGAGTAGATTGCCTTAAAACAATCAGCTAATATTTGCTGATTTTGGAACCACTTAAAGTACTTAATGTGAAAATACTCAACAGTTAGATGTACCCAGAACCTCCTGTTGGCAAACATTTCCAAGATATCTTTACCGGGAACACGTTGGTGTGCTATGGTCTTGAAGTTTGTATTGATAATAATATTACTTAAAAAAGTTAATTTAAAAAAGCTTAGATTACATAGAACAAAAACTTAGGCTATTCAGGATATCATTTCTGACGATCGTAATATGATCCTGAAGAAGCAAATACTATTAAATATTTAATATCTAATATATTATTAACAACACTTAAAGTGTTTCGGGATTTTTATTAATTCCCAGAGTGTACCATTAATTAAGCCCCCCTTGATAGTCCATTTTTAATATTTGCTTAGTAAACGTATAGGCAGATTTAAATATTTCATAAAAAAGTCATTGATCTAATCATCCAGCAAGTTTAGAGCTTGCGCCCTTTGTTTTCAAAAAACTTCTTCCTGAATTGTTATTTTTTTTTCTGTTCAGCTATTTAATAAAACTAATATTACACCGTTCAATTCAACACCCTTTAGTGTGACGTCGTTGCATGACCAACTCAGTACAACTTCAAGGACAACAGATAAAAGACCTTTGATTACGTTATGCCACTGCATCAGCTTACTATGTCGCAATTAGCTTTAAGAAATAGTGAATTATCGCTTCGGATAACCTCAAAATACACATCAAGTTCAATGCTACTACGATTACGATGTAGTGGGGCTTGTGTAGGTAAGTAGACCGTTGTCCGCGGATGACCTCGACCAGAAGAGACAAGAATGTTGCAATCGCCGTCGACTTGTTCTTCCTCTTCCTTCCGATTTAGATCTCGAGATTAACTATGCTACAGATGCTGGCAATTAAAGAATTATATGCAGTCGTCCTGGCAGCGAAAATATTCTAAAATTGTGTCCCTTGCTGTTGATATAACCTTCATCAGGCAGTCTTCCGGTTCAGGTTTTATTGAAGTCTTTGTCAGAGCAAGTCTGTATTTAATTATTATATTAATTTATATTTGAAGGGAGAAAAATAATGCAGACTTATAGAGCCTTTGTAAAGTATTAAAGGTTAGTTTTCTGGATTTATTCTTTCTTTGTACCGGTGATGATCAACATGAAGGAAGGTCAAGTGAAACTAGTAGGTTCGTGTAAGATTAATTCATAATGACAGTTAAGAATGTGTCAGTTAATACAGCCAAATAAAGATAAGCCCAACAGTTTTAAGTTGTCGTCTCGGCTAAAGGCAACTATTACTGTCCAACGTGCATTGTATTATGGACAATACTTTTATCAAACATTAAGAATAGGTACGTACCTAGTTCCTGTTGGTTTCATTATTCAGCGCATCTCTTAACCATGACCATGGGTAACAGACTGTTGTGTTTGATCTAATCCAACAATTACCAACTCATAACTATTGTTATTTATAGAATTCTATGGTTTTGCTTTGCCATTCCCTAAAGATAACCCTAAAAATGATTGTCTACAATCACATGAAATTATTTTTGAAATTATTCAAATTAACTGCAAGCATGGGAAAATACTTCTTTAATTAGAAACCCAAGAGCGTTGCCCCTTTCAGCAAAATAATTGCAAGTTGTTTTTCTGTTTCCCTGAATAAATTTGCGTTTCTAACAAACAGTAAACAATTAACTGTTAAGAATTGCCAATTAAATAAAACTAAAACCGTTTAATGCGGCGATTATTATGTCAGAAAGTAGAACCAAACGAGCATTAATCAAACAATTTACTTGCACAAATAATAATGTCAAGCTCTTATTCTGTTTTGTTCGATTCCGCGTACGCTCATTTCTTCGGGTTACTCCGGTACGTCGGCCTACATTTCCGCGACCCGCCGTTTCTGCAAGTGCGACAGTGACGGCGCGCTCGCTGGACAAACGGGAGCAAAAGAGAGATTGGCACACGAGGTCCATGAACTTCTGTATAACTGTAATACATTGCATAAGTGAGCGTCCCGTTACTACTTTCATTCACGGCCAACAAGTGTACGCGAATGACTTCGTGCGAACTCGTTGCTGCTGCAGAAAATGCAACACTTGACTGACACTCCACTTGCAATGTCAATGTCAAGTGTACCACCAGACGAGGGGTTAAAGAAAACCAGTCCTTGAATAAATCCGCTGCAATAATCAAAGAAATTAATTTTTACTTTTACTACATATTTCCTTGTTGGTATGTTGCTGTGAACAGCATTGATATGTCGTTGAAGGTCGACGAAGATCTTGTAAGGAGAAAGGTAACATGGTAGTAAGTATACAACCGATGGTAAAAACTATAAGGGTTTCAAAGATGTTAAGGTTTAAAACGAGTTTATGTTATTAAAAAGACAATTTACAGCTACAATGTGAAAACTTTACGTTTTACTGTTGATTGTGCTTGGCAATTTTTTCGTCTTGTTCAGTATTTAATGTTGGAATGCAAAATTACTGCACTCAAAACATACTATTTACGATATTTTCGGTTTTGTTTACTTTAACTTATATTCGTTGCTTGCTTTCTCTCACTTTCCACTTTTCTTCTTCGTTTGCTGTATTCTTCCAATACTTTGTGACGGAAGATAGATTTTCTTTCCAAACGTGCTACCTCAAAACTATACTCTCTTCTAAATCAATTATGTTCTTTAATTTATTGTACAAATCGCCGATTGCCCTTTTCCAATTAGATTTTGTATTAGTAATTATTTCGCTATATTGGTTTTCTCTAGTTCTTTTGTGCAATTGCTGTTTTTCTGTTCTAACACCTGGCCTTTTGTAAGATATTTTCTTTAATATCTTCTACTTTTTCTATTACCATTTATGATTGAGTTGTCCATCCATCTCCTACGGATGTTCTCCTGACTTTCTCGATGTTCTTGTTTCTATTGCTAGCCGTCTTCTTGATGTGGTCTTCCTTCTAGATCTGGGTCTTCTTTCTTCTGCTCTTATTTGATAGGGTTTCTTGAGGCAACTTTTGTTATCCACGAGCATGATACGTCCGTACCGCTTTAAGTTCGTTTCTACTTCGCTATTTCCTGATTGTTGGTTCAGTGCGTCTTTTCTACTTTTTCATTTATATTATTTTATTCCTTCTTTCTTATTTAACTTCCATAATTCTATTGTCCCAACGTATGTTTATTTTGTACGCCTTACACCATGTTCTTCTTCTCTGGAGTATTTGTTTGTTTGTTTCTTTAGTTTTTTTATGTTCTGTTATTCTGCCATATGTTCTTATTTGTACTAAAATAGATTTTTATATATAGAAATATATTATACCATATTATAGTTTTTATCATTGCTCATATGTTTTATTTTGCCTCAATTATTCTACCATACTTTCTTGTTCATTGCTTTAATTTTTTTTCTTTTTTATCGTTATTTGCTCATTTTCTCTCATGTTGTATATGCTTTGTATTATTTACACCTTGACCTTCTCTCTCCGAAGTATTTATTCGTTTGTTGTTACTTTTCTAAATTCTTGCTATTTACATCATAATTCATATATTTTGTTTATTTCTTCTAATTTTTTAACTTCCATTATTATCTTATTCTACTATGGGTCCTTCTTATTGGTTTTCGGATATTTAACATTCATTGTTCTCCTGTACCAGCTTGCATTTATTTTATATTATTTACACCTTGATCTTCTTTCTCTTGCGTATTTGGTCCTTTCATGTTATTTTTTGCTAGACTTTTACTGTTTACCCCATAGCACCTTTTATCATTGCGTATTTTATTTATTCCCTGCCAGTTTTCAATTTTTATTATTCTACCGAAGGTTTTTGCTGTTCTTGTCTTTTTATCGTTACGTTTTGTTCATTTTTATTGTTTTTCAGGCCCAAATTCTATATATTTTGCGTTATTTTGTCTTATTTACTTGTTCCTTTCCTGTTATTTTATTCTAGGTTCTTGCGATTTGCATATACTATACTATATCATCATCTTTGCTATTCCTTATATATTTTGCTACGTTTTCTAGTTTTACTTGTTTATTTTATTCTACCATATATCTTTGTTATGTGTGTAATATTTTTCTGGTACCAGTTGATTTTCGTTTCGTAATTGTTGTTGTCATTTATGTAAAAAGAAACTGTTATTTATACCATTTCGTTTTCTTTTATTATTTAAGTGTCATTATTCACCTGACCCAAATTGATCTTTTTTTTTCTTTTGTATTTGTTCGTTACTTGTTTTTTTATGAACTCTTTCTGTTATCCACTATAGTATCTTTTCGTCTTTAATTTGTTTATTTACTTTAATTTTTTTATATTTTTCTACTATACGTTCCTATTATTTATATTAAAATTTTCGTTGTTCATTTTCTTTTATTTAGATTTCAACATTCTCCTATCCCAGCTTCTACTAATTTAATAGCAATTACATTTTGATCTTCTTCTCTTCCCTTATTATTTAATTTCCTATTAGTTTATTCTAGGTCCTTGTCGTTTGCCCTATAGTATCTTCTTTATTATTGCTCATACGTTTTGTTGATATAATTTGTTTTGTATTTTTTTTATTTTTATTAATCTACTATAAATAGTTGTTATTTATGTTATCGTTATTTATACCATTTCGTCCATTTTCACTTATTTAACTTTCCTGTGTAAGCTTCTATTTATTATTATTATTCCTTTCTTCTTTCTCTTCCGCGGTTGTTCGCTTCCGGTTTATTTTACGCTTTAATTTCCATCCAACTGAATCATTATAATAACATTACTAATAATTGTGTTTCACGACTTCCGCGCTACAAATATTATTAAGTTATTGTTATTTTTATTCACTATAACATAATCTCCATGATGAGGAAGTAGATACCAATTTTTCCACTATAAACGAGAATTAATCTTCGCCTCCTACAAGCATTCAGTAAAAAATATAACAGCATTACAAGTTATTTTCTAAATATAAATGTTATATGAAAAATCGAGTGAGTTCATCGATTAGAAATTTAGAATTATTCTCAGCATGATATTTGATACGAATCCTTAGCTAAATATTTTATTGGATTTTAAAAGCAGGAGAATTTTAATAAATTATCAATTTTAACGGTACATACTACAGCGAACCTGTTTCGGCTGTTTAATTTTAAACGGAAAAATATTGTGCTGACTGATTTATTGTCTTTAAAATAGAAATTTCTTTTTCGTTCTCAAATTTTATTGGCAGAGATCAAAAGTCCTGTATTTCGAGATGTATGGCTTCCACATCAAATGAGTCATTCAAGGCTAACGAATATTTAACGGTACCACTAAAGTATGCAGTTTTTTCTAGATTCGCTCAGTGCCTATAGACAATTCTATTAGTTACGCTGATAATCTAGTTATGAACTAATATAAAATGTAGATCTACAAAATGATTAATCAACTGCCATGAGAAATAATTGAGGCGGCCGTAGGCTAGAGGTTAGCGCGTTAGACTTCTACGCTGAGGGTCCTGGGTTCAATTCCCAGTACCGGAACATCGGATTTTTAACGGCCGTTCTCCCTCGCAAGGCAATGGCAAACCAGCGAGGTATTCTGCCTAGTAAATCTTCTCTGGAGTAGAAGTGTTTACACTTCCCGTGGTTCGGAGCCCACGTTAAGCTGTAGGTCC